>JBCEWC010011650.1:0-16500 GCA_038996855.1 Solanum aculeatissimum | reverse complement strand
ATAAGGGATTTTTAGTAATTTCAGAAAAAATTGGTATATATTGAGATTATGCATGTAAAGTATGAGATTTCTATAATAACTTATTTATTAAACTCAAAATTAGAAAAAAAATTATTCTTGTGATACTCCGTCAGTATATTGATTCCATATCAACATCATATAGGACTAAACTTAATTCTCTATGAATATCGGTATCATTTAGTTTTGGGCTCTTTTTTTAAATAAATAAAATAATTTTGAGAGAATTATTAAGGTCATAAACTTATTTATTAAACTCTAAATTAGTAGAAAATATATTATTTGTGATACTCTGTCGGTATATTGATACCATATCGAAATCATATAGGATTGAACTTAATCCTCTGTGATACCCTACCAGTATATTAATACCTTATTGGTATATCATATAGGTTGGGTGCTAACGTCAGTGTACGAATATTAATAGTAGGGGCCATAAATGTAAGAGGTTATATGGATATAAATAGTTTGCTTCAAAGTAACATAAACTTAGTTTCCCTAAACAATTTATGTTGCTACTCAGAAATGCTTAGTTCACTTCTAAATGCCCGGTTCGAAACACCTCAAATAACTCTATTTAGAAAAAAATTACTTTGACTTATCAAAAGCTTAACCAAAACTAGCTATAAATCACTTAACCATGGTAAATTGAGTTGATTTGGCATTAACATGGATGAGTATTATAATAGGAGCGACGAG
This sequence comes from Solanum aculeatissimum, assembly GCA_038996855.1. Taxonomy (NCBI): domain Eukaryota; kingdom Viridiplantae; phylum Streptophyta; class Magnoliopsida; order Solanales; family Solanaceae; genus Solanum; species Solanum aculeatissimum. The sequence continues at coordinate 15,783 of JBCEWC010011650.1, read as the reverse complement.
ATAATGATGAGTATATAAATTAATAAAGACCAAAAAAAAGAAACGACAAGATAAATATTAATCGGGCAATTGCAATGACCAAGGTAATGGGAAGTCAAAGGCGCACAGCTTTGAACAAGTTAAGACTTTGACATCTAATTGTTAACTTTGACATCTAATTGTTAGCAGCAGTCCTGCTCATTTATTGGCTCATAAAAAGGTTGAAAAAACTTCACAAAGAGAATTTTGTCAGTTACCAATAAAATAAAGACACAATATATAAATATTCCCCTAAACTGGATTCAACATCTATGGTCTCCAATATTAGAGGTGCAGAAATAGGTATTTTAACTTATATAAAATTGAACAAATAGACAAATGTGTTTTATGTGACGTCTTATATGGAAAATTATGTCCTACGTAAAGTCCTAAGTGTATTAGGTTATGTGTCTATTTGTTCAATTTTATATAAGTTTAAGTGTCAACTTATGCACATTCATAATTAGAGGGCATAAATGTAATTTGAAACCACGAAATATTTATGTATTATATGAGTTGGGATTGACCTTTCATTAAAAGGTTTAGAACATTCAAAAAGCATATATTTATTTTTCATTTTATTTAAATAGAACATATTTGGACATAACTGTTGATTCTAAACTAGATAAAAAAAAAGAAGTTATTGGTATTCTTTTCTGTGTCAAGTCTTTTTTAAATTTATCAATCAAAAACATGAGTCAGAATCCATCAAAAGGGCTACTGATTTTATTCCTTTGCTTCATCTTTTTCTCCATCTTACCAATTTCCGCGGCATCAGACACGATCACAACAGATGAATCCATTAGAGATGGTGAAACAGTTATTTCAGATGGTGGGATTTATGAGCTTGGATTTTTCAGCCCAGGAAATTCCAAGAATCGTTACGTTTGCATATGGTACAAGAAGATATCACCTAGAACTGTTGTCTGGGTTGCCAACAGAAATATTCCTCTGAATGACACTTCAGGAGTGTTAACACTCACTTCCAATGGGATTCTTGTACTTGTTGATAATTCCAATGTCTCAATTTGGTCATCAAACTCATCAAGATCCTTAAAGAATCCAAAAGCACGGCTCCTGGACTCCGGGAACCTTGTTGTCAGAGATGGAAATGAAAGAGACCTGGAAAGTAATTTCGCGTGGCAGAGTTTTGATTATCCAGGAGATACTTTTTTACCTGGAATGAAACTTGGACGTAATTTGGTCACGGGCATGGACTGGTACTTGTCATCATGGAAGAACAATGATGATCCAGCTCCTGGTGAATATGTAAACCGTCTTGTTTCTCATGGATACCCACAATTGTTTGTGTGGAGAAATTCATCTATAGTGTCTAGCTCAGGAATATGGAATGGTATTGCATTTAGTGTTAGTGCAAATAGTAAACCAAATACACATTACACTTCTGAGTTTATTATTAATCAGCAGGGAATTTACTACCAATTCAAGCTTAAGAACGAGTCACTTCCCTGCAGGATGGTGCTCAACCTGGAAGGGGTGATAGATCACCTAATATGGATTGAGCGCAGTCAGAGCTGGTTTCTCTACTCGACAGTACAATCTGATAACTGTGGTCGTTTTGCTTTATGTGGTCCTTATGGAAGTTGCAACATCAATAACTCTCCTCCATGTGACTGCTTGCAAGGTTTCAAGCCTAGGTATTGTTAAAATGAGTGATCATCACACCTTAAGCTATTAGAGATAACACACTTGATTACTTAGTTGTGATTTTACACGCCTCCTCATGTGTGTTCTTGATTCTATTTCTTGGGCCAAGCACATAGATATTATATTGATTACTTTATGACTTCACAGGGTTCCTCAACAGTCTGCAGAAGATTGGTATAGTGGTTGTGTAAGGAGAACTTCTCTAGATTGTAACCAAGATGGTTTTCTTAAATTTACGGGTATCAAGATGCCAGATTCTAGGAATTCCCGGTTTAATGAGAGCATTAACCTTGAAGAATGTGAGAAATTATGCTTAGCTGATTGCAACTGTACAGCCTACTCAAATCTTGATGTTAGAAATGGCGGGAGTGGATGCTTACAATGGTTTGGAGAACTCATTGATATACGAGAGTTGAGCCAAAATGAGCAAAACCTGTATGTGAGAGTAGCTGCTTCAGAATTAGGTAATAACCCTACTCAGAACTATATTTTCTCATTCTGTCGTTCAATATAAATGCACAACTCTTTAAAACTATAGGAGCTCTACTATCTTATTAATTTATTTGAAAGAATTAGCTTGCTGCAAAGAGCATTTGGATAATTGCAAATTTACTCTACCATTATATGGATACTAAGACATATTTTGTTTGTATAGTGATGATCTACACAATGTTGGATACTGCTAGGTATAGCTTGTAATCAAATTTTATGCTACAGCTTGTATACCAAGTTTGCAGGGATTCATAAAATGAAAGTTAAAGACTTAAATATGCAGCTCATGGCCAACTCATATGTAAATTGAAGACTGCTTGTGAACTAATTATAACATATTCAGACAGGACGCGGAGGAGAAAGAGGTCAGTCCTAATTGCTGTCATTTCAGCAGTGGTAGCAACATTTATGCTCAGCTTTTTAATTTGGTTATCCTTCCAAAGAAAGAAAAGAAGAATAGGTAAATATACTTGAGTCTCTCTGGTCGACCAACTTTATTAGAAAATTGTCTAGTCTAAATGCTGTGCTACCTAGGTGAATTTTCTATCTAGCTGACATTGGCCGCTTTACCAAATTCTCATTGATATCATGTTTGTGGCGGGTGAATGTACATTGACAGGTCCAGAAGTTGAAAATGAGGATATGGCGCTTCCACTGTTCGATTTAGTTACTATTACTAGTGCCACTGGGAACTTCTCTTCTGCGAATGTGATCGGGGAGGGTGGATTTGGACCGGTTTACAAGGTAAATTAACTTTGATATTCAACTTCTAGATAGAAGTGGAATCTTTAATTCTTGATAGAAAATTGCAGGGTATCCTATCAAATGGACAAGAGATCGCAGTAAAGCGGCTATCAAAGCATTCTGGACAAGGCTTCCAAGAGTTAAAAAATGAAATCACTCTCATTTCCAAGCTACAACACAGGAACCTTGTCAAGCTATTGGGTTGCTGTCTTGAAGGAGAAGAAAGGATGCTAATCTATGAGTTTATGCCCAATGCTAGCTTGGACTATTTCATTTTTGGTCAGATTTACATGATTCATTAACTAAATTCTACATGTTAAGTACTCAATATTTTTGCATCACTCAATGATTAGTTCTACATTGTGCAGATCCAAGCAAAACTGCTTCCCTTGCATGGAAGAGCCGCTATGAAATTGCTATGGGAATATGCCGAGGTCTTCTTTACCTTCACCAGGACTCAAGATTAAGAATTATTCACAGAGATCTCAAGACCAGCAACATTTTATTAGATAGTCACATGAATGCCAAAATTTCTGACTTCGGTCTTGCCAAAATATTTGGTGGAGATCAAGTGGAAGGAAAAACTAGGAGAGTAGTTGGGACTTAGTAAGTTTCTACTTCTCTTTAAATCATAGAATCTTTATTATATTAGATCAGTGCATGAGCATAAATTTATTGAATTGATGTAGTGGATATATGTCCCCGGAGTACGCTGTTGATGGGAAATATTCAGTAAAATCAGATGTATTCAGCATCGGCGTAATCATTCTTGAAATAGTTAGTGGCAAAAGGAACAGGAAATTTCATCATTTGGAACATCTGCACAATCTCTTGGGACATGTAAGCACATATGGCACTTCATTCCCTTAATTCACTCTTAGCTTTCTATTGTGAATACATTTGTATAAATGTGTTCTACTTGTAATTTAGGCATGGTTACTATGGACTGAAGGCAAGGCCTTGGAGTTGATGGATGAATGTTTGAAAGAATCATTTTCAGAATCTCAAGTGTTGAAATGCATCCAAGTTGGTTTGTTGTGCGTCCAACAACTCCCCGAGGATAGGCCTATAATGGCATCAGTAGTTTTTTGGTTGGGAAATGAAGGACTGGTCCTTCCTCAACCAAAGCAGCCTGGTTTTTTTATAGAGAGGAATTCATTGGAATCAACTGATGAAGAGAGTCTAAGTAACAACGTGTCGTTAACAACTCTAGAGCCAAGATAGACAAATAATCACAATTGGATGTTTTTAATGTATTTACTTTGTCTTGTTTGTCAAACAGTACTAGTGTATATATGATAAGAGTAACTAAAAGAGATAGTTTAATGTTAGTGTTCATATCAAGGCAGGGCAAATAATTTGATATACACTGCTTTTTCCCTTGATGATTGAGCAATCAATGAACTAATTATTGATGAAATTTGTCAAGTAGTTAGAGGTATCTATATCATTACTTTTGGGGGGACAATGAATATATTCATCAAACATATTTGTTATGCATGATACATAAACCCTATTATATATGAAATATTTTTGATGAAGCAAGGTCCATATCAAATCTGATGACTCATAAGAACAGTGTAATCTTTACGAGCTCGGTGTATACAAGTATCATTTCGTGATATAACTCAAATTTCAAATCACTCACTAACTTATGATATGTATGTAGGAGCATCAATTTTGTTCATACTATAGCCTTTTTAGAATCCTGTTTAGCTTCCACCAAATGGTTGTGGTGCAATCCTTAACAAGAGGGTTCGATTCAAGCCCTGAAAATGAAAACGCTTGTGATGAGAAATATTTTACCCTCAAAGCACGACTTTTCAACGTGAATTCGAATCAATGGAGATCCAAAAAAATATCAAACATCGAGTGGGAAACCAAAACAAATAAATTAATAGAAAAAGTTGTTCAGATTTATAAAGAAACATTGTAGATGGTGCAGGAAACTGTTTAGAACTAGCAGAGACAGATTAAGGGTAGTTTGGTCATTATAAATAATTTATTTTAAATTCTTATCAGTTGAAAATGAAAATTCAGTAGGTGGCATTACAGTAATTAAGTTCAAGTATGATGGTGGATATTTATAAAACATCAGATCGAAGTAGACATACAAACAGACTGTTTTTTCCTCTGCTCAACAGCTAGCTTCTATATATACCCAACCCCCACATCACACCCCCCCCCACCGACACCTTCAGCACAGAAATGGCAATGCTTCAATGGTTTCTTCTTCTTCAGTGCATTTTCTTCATCTCAGCTTCTGCTAAAGTTCAAAGTAAGGATTCTGCTTTTTTGTTTCCTAATCTGTGTTTTGCTACTTAAACTTTCTTACTGTTGGATCTAATTAAGGATTGAGTTTCAGCTTTTGGTGTATATTTTGTTGAATAAACTATATTGTGCTGACTGCTGAGTAATTTCAGCATTGAAAGATTTCAAGTTCTTGCAAATAGGACTTTAGTTTTAATATATAAAGTGCATAGCTTCTGAGATAGATAGATCTACTTTACTAGACTTTGTTAGATGATATTATCTGGTTGCTCAATATGTATCATTTCCCAACCTAGTGTGCAAAGTTGTGCTTTGGTAATTCGGGATCCAAATTTGAGATTTTGCTTGGGAGGTATGGGGAAGGATTTGGAATAGATTATTTGTATAATAAGGAAATTATCAAAGATAAATGTTAATAATAGAACCTTGGATTCTATGTGATTCGTGACTTATTAACATAGCCAATGGTATAGGAAAAGAGGATGTTACATCTATGGCACTGACAAGAAACTATTTAGTACTCTGGATATTCTAAGGCTACAGTTGTTCTTGCTGGTTCAATGGGATCATGCTTCATTTTGTGAAATGTTTCAAGTAGTTAAGGGGAAGCTGCTCAAACTGAGCTTTTTGCTCTTTGTAATTTGTGGTAACACGAGAAGTACCTGTTAAAATATGACATCTGGGACTAACTCAACCCCTAAAGCTGGCCCATGAGGAGAGAATTGCCCAAGCCGATATTATCAGACCAATTTATTTTCCAACCAATGTGGGACCTCACACCTCCTTCACGCCCAGGCCCAAGTAGATTGTGGATTTGATATCATGGCACCCGAGACTAACTCAACCTCAAAAGTTAGCTCATGAGGAGAGGATTTCTCTAAGTCCATAAAAGCAAACCACTAGTCCGTTCTCTAGCCAATGTGGGACTCTAACCTACTAATGGAAGGGCAGTGCTAAAGAAACTTTATTTTATGCCTTCGGATACTATGTTGGAGCCTAATTTTGTATCTATCTCCTTTTCTTCTTATAACTCTCTTGATAATATGGTCGTTGTTGAGAATCTTTCCCAGAGTGTTCTAGAATTATAGTCACATCCTAAATGATGTTTACTCTTCTTCTTTTAGTTAGTCTCAGATACTTAATTACTTGTACTTCCAATCACCAAAAGCATACTGATAGGTGTCTCAAGTCTCTTGGGTTGGATGTAAATTTACCCTTGTCATTCTCAATGCGTATTCCTTCAAGCAGTTATCTTCTTGATCTTGATTCACTATCATTGCCTTTATGATCAACCTCTAACACAGATTTTCTTGATAAAAATACAGCTAAAGTTACTGATAATCCTGCTGATCAGCTGGTATCTGCCCTTAACAGTAACCGGACTGCAAATAAATTATCCTCCTTATACAGCAACCCTGGCTTGGCATGCTTGGCTCTGCAATATATAAAAGCATACCAAGGTGATTGTAAAGTAGTTGGAGGAGCAGATGGCAAGAAACCTCCTGAATCTGCATTCGCCGAAACTTTTGCCCCTGACTGTGGTGTGCAGGTGTCATCGCTTGCTCAAATAACTGGAAGATTTCTTGCATGCCAATCCAAGTATGTCGAACCTTCTGAAGCATTCAACGATATTCTTATAAGAAATAGCAAGAGTTTGGATATTCTGTATAGCAAGAATCACACTGAGGTTGGTGCTGCTGTGAGTGGCTCCGATGGTGGTGGCCCCTATTTCTGGTGTGTGCTCTTCAGCAATGGCAAAACAAAGAGCAGCTTTACCACGGGGGGAGGAGAGCCTAAGGTAACTAGGCCTGGATGCTTCAGTGGTTCTAATGACCAATGCAATGGTGCTAATACTTTGTCTCAAACCATATATCTCTGGACAATCACTATAGGAGCTTCCATTGCACTGCTTTATGCCTTACGAGTATAAACCATCAAGGGATTTGTTTTTCGCTTGATTGAACGGCCTTTCTTTTGTTGATAATGGCTTCATTTTTTATTTTTATATTTATTTTTTTGAATTAATAGGCTGCATTTATTTGGTGTTTGGGAATTAACTTGGGTTTTGTTACCATATAAAGCAATCTATTTGATGAGTGTTGTCGAGAACATTTCCTTGTTCTGCTTATTGTAACTACCTCTGCATATAATTCTGTATGCTGTAGAAATCAGAATCAAATGCAAAGTTTTGCGTAGTTCCAGGAAGGTAGGCGTTATGGGATTTATGGGCCTCTTGCTGAAGCCAGCCTACCTTGAAGTAGGTAGACGCGGCAATAAGCGGGTTAGGGCGTGGCAGCCCTTGACCTTCTAAGATATCGACCCGCCTTGCCTTACCCTGTTTAGCATTTTTCAAAAAGATTGTCCTGCGCTGCTTGTGTTATCTGTCTTCTCCTCTTTATTTCTGGTGATCCAAAGAAAGTAAAATTTTGAATATACCATAAGCCTCAAACCACCTACAGATATATCGGCTAAATTAACTATTTAACTATGTACGAGTTACAGATTTCTTCAGGTTGGAAGGTTGGGTCACTGTCGATGACGCCGTCCCATTACATTGTGGGTCCAATTAATCCGATGTCATGTCCATACACCATACGACCTTCAATTTGTTCTTAACTCAAACTTCACTGCTAGTAAAATATATTATGCAGATTGTTATGTGCATGAATGTAATTTCAATAGATCTTCCGAGTTTTTGATCACTGGGAAGACCGATCAGTTGGCCTCAAAGCTGGTATTGAACACCGTGTGGAAAACGATAAAATAAAAGTTGCTCAAAGCTCAAGTTTGGTTACAGAAATGTGGAAAAAGATATGATGAATGTGATTGCAAAGAAACACTCCCTTGGGACATGATGTTGATTTGTAGTCATGAGGAAAAGTAAATGCTCAACAAAGAGACATTGTCACAAAGAGCCCCGGCAGCCATAGAATTCGTGGGTTAACACCCACAAAAAATTATCGAAATAACTTGTTTCCTATTTCAAAGCCCATAAAATGCTCTTTGGCGTCAGCCGGCGCCATTGGGCCTACTAGGACTCTTGACGGGCTCGTTACAGACGGGTTTATATAATTTTTTGGGAAAATTGGGCCTGCAGCCCCGGTAACCCCAGAATCCGTGCGCCTACACCCACAAAAAAATTACTCCCTCTATCTCAATTCATACGACTTACTTTTCTTTTTAATCAAGAATGATTCATTTCTATATTTAGTAAAATTTAATTTTAAAATAATGATTTATATATAGTCATTGAAATATCTAGGACTTATGTTAGATCACAAGTTTTAAAAAGTCATCACAAGTTTTGAAAGTCCTTTTTAATTTCTTAAATTTGTATCTAGTCAAATTACATCACATAAATTGGGACAAATGAGTATCTTAAATTGTTGATAGTCGTTATATCGGCTGCCTGTAGAATTCATGACTTGTTTTGTTGTTGGAAATCCTTAAAGAAATTATGGTTTCTCCTGAAGTTGTGTCACTTTCATCCCTTTGATGTTTGTATATTTCATTTTGAAATTTATCAACAACAACAACAACAAAAAAAACTACAGTCTTATTAACATTCTATGTTCTATAAGAAGTCAACAAGAACCACATAAATTATGTCTTGGCTATGAAGAAAAAAGATACCAATATCTTTTGTTCTTAATCAATTTTAATTACAACTGACTAAATACTCTGAAATTAGCATTGCTGTTTTTTTTTAATTTTGAAACTTTAACGGCTGACTAGATTAAATCATCAGCATTATTCATCTGAATTTCAAAAAGTGTCATATAATTAACAATACACATTAAATTAGTTGAATTTGGTGTAAACATCTGATGGTCGATGGAAGCACGTTGGTACAAGTGAACGTATTGTTCACTACCTGGCATCTAATATTGTAATTGGGGTGTCACTCTTGGTAACATTTGCATATTGGCTAGAAGAGAATTCCTCTTCATTTGAATTTCTTTCTATGTAAAAACCTGGCTGTTTAGCCTGGGGCAATATGCCTTCATTGTTTAACATCACAACCACAGACGACATACTTGGACGATCTTCTGGACATTGTTGGACACATAATAGACCAACACAGATTGATCGTACCACCTCAGATGTTGAACAAGAATCACTTAGGCGTTCATCAAGTAGTTCTATCGACCTACCTTCTTTATAGATTTTCCATGCCTGTACATTTTACAAGCTTATTAGCATGACTAGCTAGCTTAGCTTTGGAACATATCTGTTACTAGTAGATGAAATAATCAGGCAGATATAGTACAAGAAATGAAAAATCTTACATGTCCGAGTAGGTTAAGGTAATGGTCTGGATGAGAGAATTTTCTATTGCTTTTCCCGCTCACAATTTCCAGTACTAAGATACCAAAACTAAATACATCCGATTTTACTGAGTATAGCCCGTGCAATGCATATTCTGGTGATAGGTATCCGCTGCATAAAAACGTATACAGAAAATAGAACTTGAGTTGCTAATGCTGGAAAACATACCTTAATTATCTAAAGATTCTTCTTAGGTTCAAAATACTAGGTTCTTACTATGTTCCAACAACTCGATTTGTCTTGGCTCCAATATCATCCTCTGCACATATTTTTGCCAAGCCAAAGTCTGATATCTTTGGATTCATGTCCTTGTCTAGCAGAATGTTGTTAGCTTTCAGGTCTCTGTGAATTATTCTCAATTGTGAATCTTGATGCAGATACATAAGTCCTCTAGCTATACTGTTGATAATGTGAAATCTCTTAGGCCAGTCTAGTATCTTGCTTTGTGTGTAATCTGCCAAAATTTTGTGAGTTCACTAACAGACTATTTGAAATAAGATTACTGAAGTACTACTATAGGCATCAGTTCACTGTGATACAATTAGTATATAGTTTGTGTAGTACCAAATATGAACGAATCAAGACTCCCGTTTGGCAAGTACTCATATATCAACATTTTTTCTTCCCTTTCAATGCAGCAGCCAAGAATCTTCACTAGATTCCTATGCTGAAGTTTAGTAATATATACAACTTCATTTTTGAACTCTTTTTCTCCTTGTGTAGAAGTTTTAGACAGCCGCTTGACAGCTATTTCCTGTCCTTCAAGTTTGCCCTAAACATCACAATCTCAAAATGTTATGTATTTTCTTTACCTATTTTAATGTAGAAAGTACACAAGTCGAGTTATGCATCCAATAAAAAGACGATAAATCAAGCAATTATATCACAAGTTCATGCACCAGAAGGACATTCCCTCTATTCTCACCTTCTTCCCTTATATAGTCACCTTTGATTTTACAAAGCAAAGCTCATTTCATTACGCCTTTTATCATACAACTCCGACACTGAATCAAAAGATGAAGTTTTACTCTGAAGGACCAGGAAGATTTTTGTCTGTCATCTATAGTTTGTAGGATTATCTTTTGGGCATAAATTGGTGTATTTCTAATACAAAGATGTGCCTGAGGCATAAAGTGTGTATACCTTGTAAACAGGTCCAAAGCCCCCTTCTCCAATCTTTCTGTCGATTGAAAAGTTATTGGTAGCCTTTGCTATGGTACATAAATCAAACAATGGTATTTCAAATTCTTCAACGCAATTGCGACGATTGAAATCTATCTTGTGGTCGCCACTGTGTTCCAACCTTCCTGCCAAAAGCAAATGAAGTGAATTTGTTTAAATTGTGAACACTAATTACTAGATATGAAAGTTCTTTTCACTATTATTCAAATTTCTATTTCTATTCCTCTATTTTGCTTAGATGTCAAGACAAAAAGGGACCTATCCAGCTTACCTTTCTTTTTGAGCTCTGAAGCCTTTTTCCTTCTTCTGTAGAAGATCAGCAGGCTAAGGATTACCAAAATTACACCAACTGATGATGGCAGAATCCAAATAAGTGATTTTCTTTTCTTTCCATTTGATTGTTCCAGACTATAATCTGCAAGTATTCATTCCAACAATGATAAATAGACTTGCAAATTTCACGATCTCTGTGGGAAGATGATTATGTTATTGACTGTGTTATAAAGGTTCTGGTGTCATTATTCTCTTGTTGATATTAAGTTGTAAAGGTTCAGGAATTCCTTCGTGTAATTAAAGTCATTTTTATACTCCTACCTCTATTTTTGAGTGCGATTTTTACTTTGATTGATGCTTCATAGCAATCGCTTTGTTCTGTTGTAATAGCTTTTAGCTCAAGTTAAATTTGTTATATAGTTCCTGGTTATATAGACAGCAGGCAGAAGTTTGCAGTTAATATTACTACATGGTTTACAAGCATAGGCACAAACCTTCAGGTCTGTTTTATTCAAAATGGCTGCAACAGTAAATTCTTTTACTCCGTTCCAGTTTGCTGTTTGGTTTGTCTTGCCACGGAGTATAACAAAGTAAAGAAGAGTTATGAATTTTGTGTTCTTAAACTAAATATATGTGAAATTTTCCAAAAAGTCTTTTGATCTTGTGGTCTTAAACATGTCATGTGGAAAGACGAACTGAAAAGGATAGAGACATTCTTTTTAAAATGGACTAAAAAAGAAAGTAAGACAAATAAATTGAAACGGAGGGAGTATTATATTCAGGCTTCAGGTAATCCCCTAGAAATCACTAAAGAGCAACAAGCAAACCTGATTCAGAAGCAGCCACTCTAATGTAGATATCTAGGCCTCCTTTGGGTACCTGCCGAATGTCAACCAGTTCCTTGAACCACAATAAGCATCCACTTCCTCCATTGAGGATCTCAGCATTTGAGTAAGCCATACAAGAGCAATTTTTAGAGCAGATATCCTTGCATTCTTCTAGTGTTATAGTCAGATTAGACCAGGAACTCCGTGTATCTGGAAGTTTGATTTGCGAATACTTCAAAAATGCATCTCCTTGACGGCAATTTAGTTCAGTTCTTCGAACACAGCCACTTGACCAATCTGCCTTGTTCCAAGCTTTGCTATTGTTGGGCACAAATTTGTCTAAGCATCCACATAGCGCTGGAAAATCATTATTGTTGCAGCTACCATATGAGCCACATAAATTATAGGTATCACAGTTATCTCCAGGTATTACGAGGAAAGGGACCCAACTCTGTTCTCCATTACCCCAAGTCAAAAACTGAATAACACCATTTTGATTTAGTGTAAACGTTGCGAAAACTGAAGTTGTGAGGTTATATCCAAAGTACACCTCTGTCTTACTTGAGTATATTCCATATTTATAGAAACTACCTTCTCTTGAGTTTGTTGCCCCACCAAAACGAAGACCATTCCACGCTCCAGAGCGATATATCACATTCGACCCCTTCTTCAGAAAGTTCTGTGGATATCCAGAAGGATCACAATGATATGAATAATCACCGGGAGCTGGATCCTCCTCATTCTTCCATGACGACAAGTACACCTCTCGTCCTGTTACAAAGTTCCAACCGAGCTTCATGCCTGGTAATAGTGTATTAGTTGGGTGATCAAAACTCTGCCATAGGAAATTCCCGGGACTATCATCTTCAGCTTCTTTGACAACAAGATTTCCAGAATCTAGCAACTGTGCTATGGGATTCTGCACTGATCTGGATGTATTAGTTGACCATACAACATTATTAGTGTCATTAACAAGGACAAGAATTCCTGGCTCAATGACTTTCAATATACCAGTTCCATTGGTCAAAGGAGCTTCTCTGTTGGCGACCCACACCACGGTCCTAACAGATATGTTCTTGTACCACATACCCACGTAGCGATATCTGGATTTAGCTGGACTGAAGAATCCCAACTCAAACGTTCCACCAGGTGAAGCAATAGAATTCGCTTCGCCATCTTTGATTAAACGAGTAGTAGTTATTGTATCTGTAGCACCAAAACATTGGTGGATGGAACACAAGAATATGAACATGAATATGTAAGAAAAGACAGCTTCCCTTAATAATGCCTTCATGTTTGTGAACTACTTGATTGTTTTCAATTATGCTCAAGTAATAGTAGCATGACTATGACTTGTAGTGGTCATTACTGGTTCTTTCCTTAAAAAGAAGCCAAGCGTGTTCTATCCAGTCTTGAACATGACATGTTCCTCTTTGCTGTGACAATATTTTTGACGTGCCTCAAACTTTAATAATTTTGTTACAAATTTCGTGATGAGAGTATTTTTCATAAAATTTTCAATATCAATAATTAGATCCGTGTAAATTACAACATGTATTATCAAGATTCTCTGTTAGACTAAGTCTGTTAACAATTTTCAAATACAAATTTAAAAAACTGATGATCCCTTCGGTATTTATTGGCGGCATTGACTTGTTTTTTAATAAGTACAACTTTAGGCCTTTTGTGCTCAATGATATATTTTTCTCCTTAAGAAGGGGAATGATCATATATTATATATTCTATAGGAGCTAGCGTTCTCGTGGTGTTCATACTTTTAGAACATTGGTGGGTGATTTTTGTATCAAGGGTGTTCAACGATATATATCAAAATATTTATATTTAACTTATATATTCAAAAAAAAAAATCGATGAAGGGTGTTCATCTGACCATCCTTACATGTTGTCTATGAATTTACAATTTTGAAGTTGCAATTAAATATTTATACCAATTTAATTAATGAATTTATACAAATACAATCCGTAATTAATACTTTCCTTTTCTGCCGGAGAGTCGGTGAATTAGTAATACGACGAAATTGCCATCATCCGCTCTGCCCTTTATTAGTTGTCATAGTTTTTATTTTTTGAATCAAAACTATATAAACTTTTATTAATATTTTAAGATATATTTTTCATCATATTAATATGAAAAAGTTTGAAACCAATAATACTTTTTTCTAATAGTTTTCTAATATCTAAATTTTTATTTTAAGATATCAAATTAATTTAATCATTTAGCTTTAAAAATTAGTCAATTGATTTTCGAAAAATGCAACATAACAACTAAAAAGGAACGGATCAAGTAAGAAACAAGGTACAAGTTTTTTAGGATAACTTAACCAAATATATCATATTTAAAAGATATTTATCATTTATATCTATTGAGAAAAAGATGAATTTAATCCTCAACTTTGCGATTTATCAAATATATCCTTGGTTTAAAAAAATGCATATAAACCATCAATAAGTTTGACTCGTGATTCACACCAAATTATTTATAAGAGATAATATATTATATAACCACTCAATTAGGGATACTTTTCTTCTAAAATTAGTCAATTTTATTTGTAATTCAAAAGTGGTTCAACTAAGGTTGTATATCAAAAAATCACTTTATTTTATTTTATAATTTCAAAATAATTTAAATATTAATATTTCACTTAGAAAATTATCCAATCAATTTAAATATTTTTTAGGTTAAAGAATGTGAGTCAAATGTGTGTTTACCAAGACCCTATTATTTTAAAAATGACTAGGAAATACGTCTTAGGCACGACCTTTTCACTTGGCAATAATGTTGTGACAAAGATGGGTTGATTGCAACTAGAGTTATAAAAATTCGTCAGATCAAATTCATTCCGTCTAAACTTTGTCGGTCAAGAAATTTAAAGGGTTAGAATGGGACGACCCTTCAAATGAAAGGGTATTGAAGTGATCGTCTTAGAAGAGTCACGAGTTGGGGAAGGTTAGCTCCTTTTTTTTCCCTCAATTTAAATTTAAATTGAAAATTTTGTCAATATATTAAGTGTTTAATATGTCTAACTAAATTATATGAAAGAACATAATAATTACAATCATAATATATATTATACATATGATTAGTAGTGCTTCAAATTACAATCTCATATCTGAAATATATAATATCAAAAAAATGAGAAGATTTTCAAATCAAATATGACAAATAATGATCATGAACTTAGTTGGGCCAGGAAGCAGGACTACATCGCCCTATCAAGAGAGAGGGACTCTTCATCCATGCATTTTAATTATGGCAAAGAAAATAATATTGACATATCATTCCAAAAAATGGACCACTCTCCATGTCCTTCTATATAAATAAGTGTGAGTGCTCCTTATGGTCATCCTGCCTGTTTGAGTTGTCTGCTTCAGCTGTTTAATTATATTTCTTTCCGTCTGACCAATCAGAATCTTCCAAAGTAGACAACTTTTCGTCGTCCTGCCTGCTTGAGCTGTCTGCTCCTGCAGGACCTTCCAAAGCAGGCAGCTCTTCGTCGTCCTACCTGCTTGAGTTATCTACTTCGGCTGCTTAATTATATTTCTTTAACTGCTTTGACTATAATTTTACGATATTACCCCTAATGAGACATTTTTTCAACTGTTTCAACTGTGATTTTACTATCCTGCACTGATCAATTATTTTAAGTCATGTAAAATGAGATATCATATTTTAAATTCAAATTTAGTTATATGGATAAGAATATAAAAATAATCAATAAGTGTGAGTCTGGTCAACCACAACCTTCCAAAGCAGGTAGCTCTTCGTCGTCCTTCGTGCTTGAGTTATCTGCTACTGCTCCTGACCAACCACAGTCTTCCAAAGTAGGCAGTTATTCGTCGTCCTGCCTGCTTGAGCTGCCTCCACCCCCAGTCCCACCCCCACCCCATACCAAGGACAAATAAATTAAAATGAATAAAATATCATATTTTAAATTCAAATTTAGTTATACGAATAAGA
>JBCEWC010011649.1:0-16501 GCA_038996855.1 Solanum aculeatissimum | reverse complement strand
AGGTCAAGTTATGCATGTCCCCTTTACTCTTGAATTATGCATGGGTAGTGTTTTAATGATGGTTTAAGTGTTGATTTAACTTGAATTACTTATGGATTACTCTTGGTTTGAATTTAAAATGTGAATTCTAGTACCCATGCTATTCTCATTGTTACTCATGGCATTTCCATGCATGATCATGGAGTTTCAAGAAGGTTTTGATGTGGGTCAAACATGTTTATGATTATGATTTTGAACAAGTATGAGTTATGACAAGAATGTGATCATATAATGTCTATGATATGGCTATGTAAGCAACATGGGTATTTATACCAAAATGATATGATATGATATGACAAGTATGGAGCAACTCTTATGCATGAAGTTTTACATGAAAGTGTATTTGTCTTTTTAGTCCATGAAGTATGATTACGAAATGTATTTGACTCTTGTTAAGTATGCATAAGAGTAATGAAAGTTATTTGGCTTTTAAGCCTAAGTATGCATGGTTTGATGTTCAAGTGTCAAGTTTCCATTTTAAAAACATGTATATTTATATGTATTCTTGTGGGATGATGACTTAGTACTGAGAAGGATTGGAGTAGTAAGTGGGTTATCCCCAAGGGTCCTACTCCTTTCCCGAAACTATGTGCCAACGTAGGTTGGTACCAAAATGGAAGGCCTGTAAGGTATGCTTTGATATAATATGATAATATATGTTATGTTATGTAAATCCTTCCGAAATGACCGGGTCGTAAGGAAGGTGGTGATCACACCAAAATGGGAGGCCTGTAAGGTATGGTGTAGATTACCTTTGGCAAGTAATCTTCTATGATCCGATGGGAGGCCTCATCGGGCAAGTTCATGTTGTAGCTCACATGAGTTTGGATATCGGTTATGGTTTCTTCCCCTCTATACTATATGCATTATGTTATTTCATGCATCATGGTTATCATGGCATATTGATATACTATCCTTTCTTATATTCTCTTTCTATGTATGTTCCCTTGTCATCTAGGTCGCTTATAGGTTCATGTGCATATACATTTGCATGCCCACATACTTAGTGCTTTATTGGGCTAACCCATACTCATTGTCTACATGTTCTAACCATGTAGGGACTGATGATGACCTCTATCTACTGTTGAATAACGAGTGACATCCTTACAGCTTTTGCTTGTGGTGAGCCCTTTGTTCAAGGGAAATATCTACTTTCCTCTTCCTTGTATTGTTTTACATTCTTTCTTTATGACTTGAGGGTCTGGCCGGAATATGTCGAGGTTTCTCTCTATCTTATGAAGAGGCTATGTTGGATATGTTAGACTCTTGCACATTGTATTATGTTTCTTGATGAGATGTCATGACTATTGAGATTTGGAAATGAGAATGATGTTTTGATTATGTTTATGACTATGTATGGATTTGTGAATGTTAGGAATGTGCTTATGTGGAAAGTCCCCTAACCCGGTATGTCCGCATAGCTTGAGTCCTACTTACCCGCCCCTTAGAGATATTTGTTATGTGCTATGTGATCCATGTTCATCCCATTCCTGGGTACATCCCCATAGCTCGAGTCCCAAGCCCTGTTTCCCCTAGAACTATGTGCTATGTGCTTACTTTTTCGTGATTCCAAACTGATGATGTGTGCAATGATTCTATGATGGCTTGATCGAGGACTTTCGGATTCTCCTTTGCCATGTCACATCTAGGCCTTATTTTTGGGTCATGACAAAGATGGCGTCAAAGCTCTAGGTTTGTAAATGATCCTCGAAGTCCAATATGCCACGTCGATTAGAGTCTTGTTCATGGGTATGATGCGCATCACACCTATGAGCGAGAGGCTATGATGATGTTTTAGGAACTTGTCACTTCATTGTCCCTTGTGTCGTGCCTTGTACTGTTTGTGAGATTCCCTATACTCTCGGTGTTCTTATTTCTCTTTCAGAACATGTTTCCTAGAAGAGCTCCCTTCCCCCGTCAAGCTCCAAAATTTGAGCAATAGGCCCCTCGGGAAACGGTAGAGGAATGAGTATCTCATGCAGAGGTTAGAAATATGGTATCTATGTTGGCCCAATCAGTGGATAATCATGCCTGGCTAGCTAATCCCATGAATATTGGTACTCTAACTTCTAGGGTGAGGGATTTCACCCAAATGAACCCTCTGGAGTTCTTTGGCTAAAAAATGGACGAGGATGCTCAAGAGTTTATTGATGAACTTACTAAGGTATTGACTATCATGCGGGTGAGTTCGGAGGAGAAAGTCAAATTGTCCACATATCAATTGAAAGATGTGGCCCAAGTGTGGTATAACCAATGGTTGGTTGAGCGAATGGATGATGTCAAGGTTAGTTGGGAAGAATTCAAAATGGCCTTCTTTGATTGGTTCTTTCCTCTTGAGCTTAGAGAGGCCAAAATGACCGAGTTCATCAATCTTTGACAGGGTGGTATCACTATGAGAGATTATTCTCTCAAATTTACTAAGATCTTTAAATATGCTCTCATGTTTGTGTCTGACCCCCGTGCAAGAATGCAAAAGTTTATTTCGAGTATTTTGGATTTGGTGATGAAGGAGTGTTGAACCGCTATGCTCATCCGTGACATGGACATCTCTAATCTCATTTATGCTGAGCAAATTGAAGGTGGAAATCTTAAGGAGAGAAAGGTGAATGAAGCTAAGAGGGCCAGATTCGATTGTGGGTTCTCCGATTCGAGGGGTGGTGATGGTTTTGGCTGATTCCATCAAGGCCAAGGTTCCAATATAAGGGTTGCTAATCCAAGAGTGCCTTCTCCAAAGGCACAAGTTGGGGGTGGTCCCCAAATTCCTCTTTGTGGTCAATGTGGGAAACATCATGTGGGTTATTGTAGGAGGGATTCGGGTGCTTGCTTTGGATGTGGGGGTTTGGACCATAAGATTTCTAACTATTCAAGGGGTGCAAAGAAAGATCAAGTGGCTCCCGGTGGTCAAGGTCCACCAAAATATTTGATTGGTGGTGCTCCTAGGAATAACCAATTTTATGCTCTTCATGCTCAGCAAGAGGTGGAGGAAGCTCCGGACATCGTGACTGGTATGTTAAAAATCTTTGATTTTGATGCTTATGCTTTACTTGATCTGGGTGCAAATTTATCTTTTGTGACCCCTCTGTTGGCTGTTAAATTTGGTTTGAGTCCCAAAATTCTAAGGGAACCTTATTCGATGTATACTCCCATGGGTGAGTCTATTATAGCTCGAAAGTTGTATCGGGGTTGTCCTGTCTCTGTGTTTCATAAAATATTTCTCGGTGACTTTATAGAACTTGAGATGTATGATTTTGATGTTATTCGTGGGATGGATTGGTTGCATGCATAGTATGCCTCAGTGGATTGTAGGACTAGGCAAGTTAAATTTCAAGTCCCTAATAAACCTGTGTTGGAATGGAAGGGTAGTGATTCTGTGGTTAAGGGTTGGTTTATTTCCTAGCTCAAAGCTCGGAAGATGATTTGTAAGGGGTGTATTTATCACATTATGCGGGTTAGAGATGTGGAGGATGAGTCACCTAAGCTTTAGTCAATTTCGGTGGTTAATGAATTTCTCGAGGACTTTCCTGGTATTCCTCCCGATAGGGAAATAGATTTTGGTATAGATCTCCTTTCGGATACTCAACCTATTTCTATCCCTCCTTATCGTATGGCCTCGACGGAGTTGAAGGAATTGAAGGAGCAGTTGAAAGATTTGTTAGAAAAGGGTTATATTAGGCCAAGTTTCTTGCCTTGGGGTGCTCCTATGTTGTTTGTGAGGAAAAAGGATGGGTCGTTCTGAATACGTATTGATTATCAGCAATCAAACAAAGTGACCGTTAAGAATAGGTACCCGTTTCCTAGAATTGATGATTTGTTCTGCCAACTTCAAGGAGCTACTCACTTCTTCAAAATAGATCTTCATTCGAGTTATCACCAATTGAAGGTGAGGGAGTGTGACATTCCCAAAACGGCCTTTCGAACTCGTTATGGTCATTTTGAGTTTGTGGTGATGTTGTTTGGGTTGACCAATGTTCTGGTAGTATTTATGGACTTTATGAATCGGGTGTTTAAATCGTTCCTTGATAATTTTGTGGTAGTCTTTATTACCGACATCTTGATTTACTCCCGTAGTGAGCAAGAGCATGTGGATCACTTGAGATTGGTACTTCAAACATTGAGGGAAAAGGAATTGTATGCCAAGTTTAGCAAGTGTGAGTTTTGGTTGGGAGAAGTTTCTTTCCTTGGTCATGCGGTGTCCGGTGACGACATTAAGGTTGATCCTAAGAAAATCAAAGCGGTGAAGGATTGGCCTAGACCGTTGACTCCTTTTGATATTCGAAGCTTCCTTGGTTTAACCGGTTATTATAGAAGGTTTGTCGAAGGGTTTTCCTCTATAGAGTCTCCATTAATTAAGTTGACTCAAAAGAAGTCCAAATTTGTGTGGTTAAATGAGTGTGAGAAAAGTTTCCAAACTTTGAAGGATCGACTTACATCGGCTCTAATTTTGACTTTGTCGAATGGTTTAGATGGGTTTGTGGTATATTGTGATGTGTCACGTATTGGTTTGGATTATGTGCTTATGCAACATGGTAAGGTGATAGTTTATGCATCTCGGCAATTGAAGGTGCATGAGATAAATTATCCAACCCATGATCTTTAATTGGTGGCGGTGGTGTTTGCTTTGAAAATTTGGCGACATTATTTGTATGGGGTCCGTGTGGATGTCTTTATCGATCACAAGAGTTTGTAATATGTGTTCACCTAAAGAGATATTAACTTGAGACAAAGGAGATGGTTGGAATTTCTAAAAGATTATGATATGAGTAATCTTTATCACCTCGACAAAGCTAACGTTGTGGCGGATGCCCTTAGTAGGCTCTCTATGTGAAGTGTGTCCCATGTGGATGAAGGGAAAAAGGAGATAGTGAAAGATGTACACCATTTGGCTAGATTGGGTGTAAGTTTGGCCAAATTTGGCAATGGTGGAGTTCTTGTCCAAGGCGGATCTGAGTCGTCGATAGTGGTTGATGTTAAGGCGAAACAAGACTTGGATCCCTCCTTAGTTGAATTAAACAAGATGGTTTCCAAAGGAAAGATTGAAGTTTTCTCCCAAGGGGGAGATGATGTGTTACGGTACCAAGGCCGATTGTGTGTTCTGGATGTTGATGGCTTAAAGGAGGTTATCATGGAAGAGGCTCTTAACTCTTAATACTCTATTCATCCGGGATCTACAAAAATGTACCAAGATTTGAGAGAGTTATCTTGGTGGCATGGAATGTAGAAGGATATAGCCAAGTTCGTGTTGGAATGTCCTAATTACCAATAAGTAAAAATGGAACATCAAAGGCTTGGTGGTTTGATGCAAGATATTGAAATTCCTACTTGGAAGTGGGAAGATGTGAACATGAATTTTGGGGTTGGGTTTCCTCGTGCTTGGAGACAATTCGATTCTATATGGGTTGTTATTGATAAGATGACTAAGTTGGCTCACTTCTTACAGGTTGAGACTACCTATAGTACCGAGGAGTATGTCAAGGTGTATATTTGGGAGTTGGTGAGATTGCATGGTATGCCGAGGTCCATTATATCGGATCGTGGTACTCAATTTACATCTCATTTTTGGAAGTCTTTTCAAAAGGGACTTGGTACTAAGATCAAGTTGAGCACCGCATTTCATCCTCAAATTGATGGGCAAGACGAAAGGATGATTCAAACCTTGGAGGACATGTTGAGGGATTGTGTGTTGGAATTCAAAGGAAATTGGAATGATTATCTACCTCTCATTGTGTTTGCTTACAACAATAGTTTCCATGCTAGCATTGGTATGGCTCCATTTGAAGCTTTGTATGGTAGGAGATGTAGATCTCCATTTGGTTGGTTCGAAATAGGTGAACGGCCTTGTTAGGCTCGAATTTGGTTATTGAGGCCCTTGAAAAGGTGAGGTTGATTAGGGAGAGGTTGAAGACGGCCAAAAGTCTCCAAAAGTCTTATTTGGATGTTAGGAAGAGGGATCTCGAATTTCATACTGGTGATTGGGTGTATGTGAAAGTGTCCCCCATGAAAGGCATCATGCGTTTTGGCAAGAAGGGCAAGTTGAGCCCCTGGTACGTCGGACCTTATGAGATTGTGGAGCGGGTTGGCAAAGTGGCTTATAGGTTGGATTTTCTTTTAGACATGAGCTCTATTCATTTGGTATTCCATGTGTCTATTTTGAGAAAGTTAGTTGGTGACCCTAAGACAATTACATCCTTGGAGGGTGTAACTGTTCAGGAGAATTTGACCTATGAAGAGGTGCTGGTTGAAATCTCTGATAGGAAAGTGAAGCAGCTTCGCAATAAGGAAATAGCTTCAGTCAAGGTGTTTTGAAGGAACCAAGACGTGGAGGGTGCAACGTGGGAAGTGGAGTTGGACAAGATGGAGCGATATCCCTATCTCTTCCAATCTACTCAAACCTAAGGTACTAGGTTCTATCCTTTCTATTGGTCATAATTCTTTAAATTCTTGAGTTTCATGACATTGCATGCATACATGAGTACGAAAATGGATTAAATGATGTTTTGATATGAGTTTTGAATGACTTTAGAAATGATGCCTGGTCCGTTATAAGTTTTGATGAAAATGTCTCTTATTTGATTTTTCTCCTCAAACTGTATTTTTTGCTCAATCGAAGATGAATGTTCCCAAGAGGGAGATGATGTAACGACCCGAAAATTTTTGAACTTCATAATGGTTGGTCAAGGTTAGTGTTGAACTTGTCATGGTTAAATTTTGGTTTCCATGGGTCGTATTCAAGTGGTCGAATTCAAAGGAATTGTTTTGGTGGAAAGTTGTAAGGCCGTTAGACAGAACTGACAATGAGAGGGAATATCTTTTGGTACAGGATTAACTGTGTGGGCTATTATAAATCAAATAGAAGATATTTACGTTATCTTCACAACACAACTGGTTTCACTCCATTCGGAGTTCGGGTGTGAAAGTTATGGCCCTTGCAGTGAGACTGCCCGTAATTGGATGTATCCTGGAAATGGGTTCCAGATTGGGGTCTAAGTGAGGGACCATGGACCGTTTGGCGGTTCACGGTCTGTGGTGGGTTCAATTAACTCCTAGGGGTTGGGGATAATCTATGAGCCAAGTATGGCCCCACAGACCACTTCACGGTCCGTGTGAGCCTTCACGGCCCGTGAGGGGGTCCCGTGAAGTGATCCAGAGAGTTGACCAAGGTTAGGGGCTGGACTCCGGACCAAGTAATGCTCCATGGACCAGTACACGGTCCGTGTACAGCTACACGATCCATGAGGCCCCTCGTGAGTTTGTCCAAAAAGTCCTCCAAAAGTTCAAGCTGAAGCCGAGACCAAGTGAGGTCACACAGACAGGTTCACGGTCCGTGAGCCTCTGGATGACCTCTGGGTGCCTTTCATGAGTCACTGTTTTCTATGATATAGTCCATTTCATTAATGGTTAATTCATAATTTAATTAGATCCTATGCTCCTTTTAGCCTTTCTAAGGTCTCCTAACACTCCTAAATCAAACCCTAATCCCCTCTAATTCATTCTGTCACTCTTCAATTCACTCCAGAATTCTCTCAATCCTTTTGACCTCCATTAATGAAAGCTTGAACAAATTTGGGGAAAATAATCTTTGTTGCAAAATTATCCAATTCTCTTAACTAGTCTCAAGGTATGTCGGATTGATTCATGGATTCCCTTTCATCCATGAAGACCCAAGAACCATCTTCTTTAACATATGAATTTAAGCCTTCTTTAATTGTGGGTTCTTTAAATTTTGAAGTATTTAATTGAGTTGAGTTGTGGGTTGTAGAAATTAGGTGATTTAAAGTTGATTTAAGTTTGAATTCTATGAAGTTTCAATAGATTTGATGAAGGTCAAGTTATGCATGTCCCCTTTACTCTCGAATTATGCATGGGTAGTGTTTTAATGATGGTTTAATTGTTGATTTAACTTGAATTGCTTATGGAATACTCATGTTTTGAATTTAAAGTATGAATTCTAGTACCCATGCTATTCTCATTGTTACTCATGGCATTTGCATGCATGATCATGAATTTTCAAAAAGGTTTTTTTGTGGGTTAAGTCCCACACATGATTATGATTTTGAACAAGTATGGGTTATGATAAGAATGTGATCACACAATGTCTATGATATGGGTTTTTGAGCAACATGGGTGTTTACACCAATATGATATGATATGACAAGTACGGAGCTACTCTTATGCATGAAGTTTGACATGAAAGTGTATTTGGCTTTTTAGCCCATAAAGCATGATTATGAAATGTATTTGACTCTTGTTAAGTATGCATAATAGTAATGAAAGTGATTTCACTTTTAAGCCCAAGTATGCATGGTTTGATGTTCAAGGGTCAAGTTTCCATTTTAAAAGCATGTATATGTATATGTATTCTTGTGGGATGATGACTTAGTACCGAGAAGGATTGGAGTAGTAAGTGGGCTATCTCCAAGGGTGCCACTCCTATCCCAAAACTATATGCCAACGTAGGTTTCTACCAAATTAGGAGGCCCATAAGGTATTCTTTGATATGATATGATATGATAATATATTCTATGTTATGTAAATCCTTCCGAAATAACCAGGTCGTAAGGAAGGTGGCCATCACACTGAAATAGAAGGCCTGTCAGGTGTGGTGTAGATTACCTTTGGCAAGTAATCTTCTTCGATCCGATTGGAGGCCTCATCAGGCAAGTTCATGTTGTAGCTCACATGAGTTTGGATGTCGGTTATGGTTCCATCCCCTCTATACTATAAGCATTATGGAATTTCATGCATCATGGTTATTATGGCATATTTATATATTATCCTTTCATATATTCTCTTTCTATGTATGTGCCCTTGTCATCTAGGTGTCTTATAGGTTCATGTGCATATATAATTGCATATTCACATACTTAGTGCTTTATTGTGCTAGCCCATACTCTTTGTCTACATGTTCTAACCATGTAAGGACCAGTGACGATCTCTATCTACCGTTGAACGATGAGTGACATCCTTCTAGCTTTTGCTTGTGGTGAGCCCTTTGTTCAAAGGCAATATCTACTTTTCTCATCCTTGTATTGTTTTACTTTCTTTCTTTATGACTTGAGGGTGAGCCCGGAATATGTCGAGGCCCCGCTCTATCTTATGTAGAGGCTAGTTCGGACATGTTAGACTCTTGCACGTTGTATTATGTTTCTTGATGAGATGTCATGACTATTGAGATTTGGGAATTTACTTATGTGGAAAGTCCCCAAACCCGGTATGCCCCTATAGCTTGAGTCCTACTTACTCGCCCCTTAGAGATATTTGTTATGTGCTATGTGATCCATGTTCATCCCATTCCTGGAAACATCCCCATAGCTTGAATCCAAATCCTCATTTCCCCTAGAATTATGTGCTATTTGTTTATTTTTCCGCACTTCTAAACTGATGATGTGTGTAATGATGCTATGATGTCTTGATCGATGACTTTTAGGTTCTCCTTCGCCATGTCACATCTAGGACCCGTTTTCGGGTCATGATACATGGAGAGCTATTTTTGACTCTCTTGATCTCATCTTTTGTAGTTTGTCACTCTCCACTTGTTAAGTGTATGTCATGAGCCTAGAGATATCCATTTCCTTGATAAGAATTGTAACACCATTCCCGCACCTCAAAAAATGTCCTATAATGTATTTCTTGAATATCTCAAAATCCTTGCATGATTTTGCAAATCCAATTTCATATTCTTATTTAGGGGAAAATTTGTGTAGGAGAAAAGTGGTCTTCAATTTTTAGATGACCCGTTGCAAGAAATAATTTTTTGGGTGATTTAGAGCTTATACAAAAAAGTTTGTGACTAGTCCGCGTCGTGGACCTATTGCCCAGTAGTGTAAAATTGGCCTAAATTCATTCCTTGGCCAAAATAGGGAAGAAAAATTAAACTTTGCACGAAAATACCCTTAATCGTAACAAGTCCACGGCACAGACTTATCGCGCCATAGGTTATTAATTTCCAAAAATTTCTTGTTTCACTTGAGGAAAATTGGGTAATAACCTAATATCTATATAGACGAGGATCCCTCATTTTTAGTCATTTTTCAAACCCTAACTCAGAAACACTCTCTCAAAAACCCTCTCCAATGTTTCAAAATCCTCCAACCAATCTCAAGATTTTCAAGAACTCTTGTTAGAATTAAAGAATCCAAGTAAAGTCCTCTAACTCTCATTAAGCTCCCTCTATCTATTTCAAGAATTTGAGGTATGTGGGTTATTCATCCATGGGTCCTTTCACCCATGGAATCCCTAAAATCTTTCCTATAAATTTCTTTAAGATTAGTGGATGATTTCTTATGGGTACTTCTCTTACTCCTATATGCATGAGATATGTTAAGAATTATTATCTAATTAGTTGAGTTGCATGATTTCCTTTCAAGGGTTTCTCGCCTATGAATTATTTTATGATATTTCAAGCTATGAATGTTGTGAAACCATGAGATACTATGAAGTGGATAATTGTATAAGATGAAATGTTTCCATGCCAATGTTTGAAATATGATATGTATGATTATGATGGGTTGTTGGGAATGGTTTGAATTTATGGTCCTCACCACATTTCTTGAAGTATGGTTTCTAAATAATGAGGGTTCCATTATATGCTATGAAAGATAATGGATTTTTGGATGGTTTCATAATACCCAAATTGGGGGTTTACTACAACATTGGTGGGTTAGTCTTTCAAATGAGTTAATTTTACTTTTTCCATGTCTACACTCTTGAGTTACATGATTTAAAATTACATGCATAAGCCCACCCAATTATCATATTGAGCTTTTTAATTATGAATGATTTCTTTTGATGAGTGTTTAATGATGAGGTTCTTTATATATGATGAAAAGGTTTCACTATATGTATGCTAGTTCATGAATGTGATGGGGGATGAGGTATATCAAGAACGTTGTGAAATTTGTTGGAAACCCTATGAAAGCTATGTGTTAATGTAAAACCCTCTTTATATTGTTATGGTATACAAGTTGTGCATGTCATTGTTATGCTCGTGTTTGTATGTCCAATGGGACTAGTCTTATCAAGTTTAGAATGAATGAATGATTTAGGTATGAGTCCTCCACCTAGTGAAGATTATGAGAAAACGATAGGCCAATAATAGAGGCATAAACAGATTTTTGAGCTATCCTTATGATGGTGATCTATGTTTGAAAGTCTTCTAGAATGGGTTAGTAGAATACCTCTCTATACTTGATGATTCTATGATTCATGTCTTTGGTTATTCCTTGAGAGTCACAGTTAGCACTGAGTGGTCCTTGGGATAGATGTGGATATTCCCCATAGTTAGGGCAAGAGACCATTAGTAGAATCCTATTGTCCTATAACTATGTGCCACTATAGGAAATAGGGGTCATCGCTAGTAGAGGTTGGCTTCTAGACAACCCGTTAGTGGAGGTTCCTAAATAGCTTGCTTTAGTGGATCCACTTAGGCATCTTAGGAGGTCGCCTTGGCAAATGACTTCCCCATTTCTTTTGGTGTAGGGGAAATATCAGGACTTCATTGCTTAGCTCACATCATTTATGTCGGTTAAAGGTTGCTCTCACATATGTTCAAGTTCTCCTTATGGTCCCAAGTTGACCCTCTTATGGTGATTCTGATGGTTCTTTTATGTCATGTCCAAGGGTGTCTTAAAGTTGTATAACTCATTGTCCCTAAAACATACATGGCTTCCTTCATATATGTTATGGTCCTTTGTTATTATCATAGGTATTTCTCATAAATGTATATTACATTATTTCTAAGTATGTGTGGTGTTTTTCATTATGATTTTTAGAGATTCATTTATATTATATGGTTCTTTCATTGATGTAAATCCAAAGTTTTATTCCTAAATGATATCGTTATTTTACTTATGCATGATAACCTATGTCCCTCATTATACTATGTTTTATGATTAAAGTGATATTCTAAATGATTATGTTGTTCAATAGTTTAATGACTCAAGTTTTGTGCTTTGCATGCCCACATACTAGTACATTCAAAGTACTAATGCAACTTTTGCCTACATGATCTAACCATGTAGGGACTTACACTCCTCGATATCCTCTGCTTGGCTAGCATTTGGATCATAGAAGATTTTTCTTGTGGTGAGTCCTCTAGTTTAGGGACAATATCTAATTTCTATCTTGAGGGTAAGCCTGTGACATGTCTTGTCCCCCATCCTATTTGTGTTTAGAGGGCTTGTTGGATACTACACCATGTACCTATGTTGAGATATTGATCTTTTATGGAGACTTATCCCTTATATCCTATTACTTATGTGATGCTATTTGATGCTATTGATAAATCATGAGAAGTGATGAAAGTCCTAAGTCCCTATTTCCCCATAGCTTGAGTCCTATTTACCCTCCCCTTAGTACTTGCTTGTTATGTGAGTCATGCTAATCCCTTTCTCCTTTATTTCCCCATAGCGTAAGTTATAAGCCTCTATTCCCTTAGACTTATTTGTTACTTGATCGTTGTTTAATTATTCTTCCGCAACCAAGGATGTGAAAATGATATGTTAAGAGGCTTGTTGGGTTGCCTTCTGGTTTTCCATTCGCTGTGTCATGTCTAGGCCCTAGTCTTGGGTCGTGACAAGCTTGGTGTTAGAACACTAGTTTTATAACTTGTCCTTGGACATCCAACACATCGTGTCGAGTAGAGTCTTGTTCATGGTTGTGAAGTGAGCCACTACTATGAATAGGAGTGTATAAGGCATTTTAGGAAATGTATTACTTCATTATGATTCATCTTATGCCATTAGAAGTACCTAAGGTTATTCCTCTCACTAATAATACCTTCTTTGCCATTTCTAGAAGATGCCTCCACGACAAGCACCCTTACGAATGGGTGATGTC
This sequence comes from Solanum aculeatissimum, assembly GCA_038996855.1. Taxonomy (NCBI): domain Eukaryota; kingdom Viridiplantae; phylum Streptophyta; class Magnoliopsida; order Solanales; family Solanaceae; genus Solanum; species Solanum aculeatissimum. Next base: position 3,628 of record JBCEWC010011649.1, on the reverse strand, counting down.
AAAGATCAATCCCCTCCCATGCAAAAAGAGGAAAATATTTCACATGTGGAGATTAGGGACACTTTCACCATGATGGAATAAGTATTAGTCAATCATGTCAACCAAGGTACTAATATTTTGATTGATTCCACCCCAACTTCAAGGGTAAAGGATTTTGCTAGGATGATTCATCCCGAGTTTTATGGTTCAAAGGCAGAGGAGGATGCTCAAGAATTTGTGGATAAGGTGCCATAAGTGTTAGCCGTTATGGGTGTGACTTCAGAGGAAAAGGCGAAGTTGCCATCCTTCCAATTAAAGGGGTTGCTCAAATATGGCACAAAAAATGGAAGAGTGAGAGGAGTGAAGATTTGGGTCACATTTCTTGGAGAGAGTTCAAGGATGTGTTTTTAGATCATTTCTTTCTTTTAGATTTGAGAAAAGATCAAATGCAAGAATTTATCAACTTTAAGCAAGGGAATATGGGTCTTAGGGAGTATTTCCTCAAGTTTACCCAACTCTCCAAGTATGCCCCGACATTGGTTGCCGACCCCCAAGCAAGAATGAACAAATTTATGTCGGGATTATCCTACTTGATTGTTCAAGAGTGCTGGAACGCTATGCTAGTAAAGGAGATGGATATTTCAAGGCTCATAACTTATATGGAGCAAATTGAAGATGAGAAGATAAGGAAGAAAGCAAAAGAGACTTAGAGAGCTCATTTTGATGAGGGTGGATTATCATTTACCAAGACACCATAGGTAAGGAGTAAGAAGGAAAGAAACCCATATACTACTTGTGACAAGTCTTTTAAGATGCAGCTAGGAGTGTGCTTGACGGGTCACGAAGGTTGCTTTGAGTGTGGTTAATAGGCCACAAGAGAAGGGATTGCCCGGTGGCCACTAGAAAGGGAAGAAAGAGAGCTTGTAATTCTTTGCCCGATACGTATGTGTTTCCTTGAATATGGTGATGATTGGTACTAAATGGTTTCGTAAGTTGTAGTGCTATGGTTCATGTTTTGGTAAGTGTTTGTTTCAGCATACTAGTAATAATGGTAGTTCATGTTCATTCTCATGCTTTATTTATTTAGCCTTGACGTATTACCTATCATGTATGCATGCTCATAGAGTGAGTTGATTGAAGTTTCATGTGAAATTATGAAAATAAGCTACTCATGCTTTTAAAATGGTGTCCATGTTAGAGACTTTGGAAGTTGCATGAAAATAATGTTTGATTCGCATTACTACATTTGTAAAGGGTTGATAGATGTTGTTACAATTTATTCATGCTAGCTCTATTCACATTCGGGGATAAATATTCCATAGGAGGGATATTGTAACACTTCTCCCGTGCCTAAAATAAATGTGCTATAGTGTATTTCTTGAATATCTTAAAATTCATGCATGATTTTGCTAATCCAACATCATATTCTTATTCAAGGGGAAATATTCTGTAGAAAAGGAGTGGACTTTGATTTTTACATAACTCGTAGTGTGAAATAATTTTTTGGGTGATTTGGAGCTTATCCAAAAAAGTTTACAACCAGTCTGCATCATGGACATGTCATCCCATAGTGTAAATTGGCCTAAATTCATTCCTAGGTCAAAATGAGGAAGAAAAATTGAACATCATGCAAAAATACCTTTAACCATAACAAGTCCGCGTCGCAGAGTTGTCGCGCCATAGGTCAATAATTTTTGAAAATTTCCTATTTCACTTGTGGGAATTAGGTAATAACTCAATATCTATATAGATTGGGATCTCTCATTTGAAGTCATTTTTCAAGCCCTAACTCATAAACACTCTCTCAAAAACCCTCTCCAATCTTTTCAAATCCTCTAACCAATCTCAAGATTTTTAAGAACTCTTGTTGGAATTCAAGAACCCAAGTAAAGTCCTCCAAGTCTCATCAAGCTCCCTCCATCTATTTTAAGATTTTGAGGTATGTGGGTATTTCATCCATGGGTCCTTCAACCCATGGAGTTTCCAAAATCTTTTCTACAAATTTATTTAAGATTAGTGGTTGATTTCTTATGGGTACTTATTTTACTCATATTATACATGAGATATGTTAAGAATTATCATCTAATGAATTAAGTTGCATGATTTCCTTTCAAGGGTTTCTCTCGTATGAGTTATTTTTTGATATTTCAAGTCATGAATGTTGTTAAACCATGAGATACTATTAAATGGATGATTGTATAAGATAAATTTTATGTTTCCATGCCTATGTTTGAAATATGATATGTATGATTATGATGGGTTGTTAGGAATAGTTTAAATTTATGGTCCTCACCACATTTCTTGAAGTATGGTTTCTAAATAATGAGGGTTCCATTATATGCTCTGAAAGATTATGAATTTTTGGATGGTTTCATGATACCCAAATTGGGGGTTTTACTACAACATTGGTGGGTTAGTTTGAATGACTTTAAAATGAGTTAATTTTACTTTTCCCATGTCTATACTCTTGAACTACAAGATTTAAAATTACATGCATGAGCCCACCCAATTGTCACATTGAGTTTTCTAATTTTGAATGATTTCTTTTGATAAGGGTTTAATGATGAACTTTCTTATAAATGATGAAAAAGTTTCACTATATGCATTCTAGTTCATGAATGTGATGGGGGATGAGGTATATCACATACATTGTGAAATTTGTTAGAAACCCTATGAAAGCTATGTGTTAGTGTAACGCCCTCTTTATGATGTTATGGTTTACAAGTTGTGCATATCATTGTTATCCTCGTGTTTGTATATAGAATGGGACTAGTCTTATGAAGTTTAGAATGAATGAATGAATGAGGTATGAGTACTCTCCATAGCTAGGGCTAGAGATCGTTAGTAGAATCCCATTGTCTCGTAACTACGTGCCTCTATAGGAAATATGTAACAATCCAAAAATTTTCAAACATCGTAATGATTGGTAAAGGTTGGTGTTAAACTGGTCGTGGGTAGCCATGGGTTGAATTTAAGTGGCAAAATGGACCTTTTGGTGAGACTGTGAAGCCATTTGGGCAGTGTATTTTGAAAGATCATAACTTTTGGTACGGGATGAACTGTGTGGGCTTCTATATAGAAAATTTAATCTCTTTGAGTTATCTTCGTAACGCAACTGGTTTCACACAATTCAGAGTTTGTATATGAAAGTTATGGCCAAAACAGTGAGACTGCCCGTAATTGGAAGGACACTGGAAACAAGGTTATGGAAATGGGCTATGGGCTAGACCACGGACCGTGTGATGGTCCATGGTCCGTCGAGGTGATTATGTGATGGTCCAGTAAGCTCTTGGTTGTCAGGAACCCAGCCAAGGACCAAGGCAAGTCCCACGGACCACCCCACGGTCCGTGAGACACTTCACGGCCCGTTAGGGGTCCCGTGAAATGGGGTAGAAACATGGAAAGATTTCAGGGCTGGACTCTAGAACAAGTGATGCTCCACGGACAAGTACACGGTCCGTCTGCAGCTACACGATCCGCGAGACCCCCCTGTGAAGTGATCCAGAAAGTCCCCCTGTGAAGTGATCCATAAGTTTTAGGGATTTGGGGGCTTGGGACTCAAGCTATGGGGCCAATACGGGAATAGGATAGGCATGCTTGCACGTAGCACATAGTCATTCATCATACTCAACATTCAAGTCATTATCAT
>JBCEWC010011648.1:0-16502 GCA_038996855.1 Solanum aculeatissimum | reverse complement strand
GGTGGTAGAGTTCAAACTTCAATTTTTCAATTCAAAACTTCCTTCTTCAAATTCAATGAAAATTTCAAAGTAAAACCTAACAAGACTCACCCATGCATCAAAATTCAAGACAATATATGCAATACGAATTCTTCAAACTTTAATGGAGTAAATCATGTGTTTAAAGAACAATTTGTCAATGAGGTAACCTACAATCTACAGCGAACACCAAATGTCAAGAGTTTTGCAAAAATCAATAGAACCCATAACTATGTAAAACGTAAAAATTTATAATTTAAAAAGTTAGGGTTCTTGGGTTTCATGGGTGGAAAAACCCATGAATTTAAAACCCACATACCTTATAGAAAACACTAGGGTTGGGTATAGAATCAAGAATTGATCACTTTCCCCGAATTTGTTTCGAATCTTCAACAATGGTGCCCAAGAATTAGAGAGGAATCAATGAAACCCTTGAGAGAATTTGAAGAAGTTTGAGAGTGTTTTTGAAGAAGGTGTACGGTTAATGATATGTTTTTAAGGTTTTAGGGGCCTTAGGGGACTTAAACGAGGCTTAGGAATTAATTAAATCACGAAAATACCCTCAATAAAATGGAATTTTGACTGAACACAGTGTCAAACGGAAGATTAAACGGCTCCTACAGTGCCCGTGAAACTGTTCACAGGCCGTGCAACCCTCCGTCAAAAATTCCTTAGCCGAATTTCCAACTTTGAGCTTTAACGAGCTCACTGTAACGTTTAACGTTACTGTTCACGGGCCGTCAAAAGTCTCACGGTCCATCAGACTTCACTTGAACTTTCCGAGGAAAATTTCCAGTTTCGGCAGTCTCACGAAAATGATCATATCTCGCTCATCAGAGCTCCGAATTGAGTGAAACCAATTGAGTTGTGAACATAACTCAAAGAGCTTTCATTTGATATAATGTGGACCATCCAGTTCATCGTGTACTAAAAGTAATGGCATTTCAAAGTCGCAGCAGTCTAAATGGAGGCCCCAAAACAATCCAAAAATGAAGTTCTTGCTTTAAATCACTTACATCTAATCCAAGGCAACCTCGAATCAATATTGACAATACTAATATGAACCTAGGTCAATCCACCTGCTCCGTGAACCTTTCCTTATCCATTTAAACCAACTGAAGCTTGGTCCAAGCTTCTTCCCGACTTGACGGACCACCAAATGGTTCGTTTGAAGTCTCACGGACCGTGGGGTGGTCCGTGGACCTTAACTTAGTTTTTGGGGTGGGTCTTGGACACCCCATGCCCTCTGGACCACTGGATGGAACACCTAACAGACCGTTCAAGTTCTCACGGTCCGTCTCACAAGCCTTGGGTAGTTTACAGGCCCCTATCTCCAATGTCTTCCGAATTTCAGGCAGTCCCACTATTTTGGCCATAACTTTCTCATACAAACTCGGAATCGAGTGAGACAAGTTGCGTTGCAAACATAATTCAAATATCGTCAATTTGATATGTTGTAGGACACATGGTTCAAATTACACCAAAGGTTATGCTTCTGCGAAGCTCACTGTCCAAACGGACCCTCTAGGCCCCAAAATGATCCATTTTGTGATCGGCCACATAAACTCAACCCGTGGCTACCAAATTTCAATCATGACTAGTTTAACATCCTACAAGATCAACCGTAAGGAGTTTAGGAAATTTTCAGGTTGTTACATCTTTCTTTAGCTCAAGAGGGAAGAAACAATCAAGAATAGTGGACTTTAACATATGTTAATCGATGGAACCTTCTTCAACTCTCTTGGACTTCCAAGAAACATACTTCAGCAACTCCCTTAAGCTCATAAGTGACTAGTTTGGCTTTTTCTTCGAATGACACTCCGGTAATCTCTACCCCTTTGTGCACCACATCAACATACTATTAAAGATCCTCATCGACCTTTGAACCATGAAACTCCGGGGGATTCTTTCTAGCAAAGTCCCTTATCTTTGAAGCCAGAGTAGGAGTTTTTGGGGAAGAAACAGCTTGAGCCAACATAGTGATCGCGACTCTAAACTTTTCATTAGAAACATGGTCCTCTTGAGGGACTTGAGGAGCCAGAGGAGCTTGGTTCGCATGAACATCATTTACCCTTGGCAATAGAGCACGTCGCGGAGCCATTACTGGAAACACCAAGGGACAAACATTAGGATATGGAAGCTTCAAAAGGCACGACATAGAGTTCAAAAGAATTGATGTTTTCCTAAAATATATCATACCATCTTACTCATGGATGTGGTACTTCAGACCAATGAACAAGAGTCTACTCGACGTGGCATGTTGGACTCCCTAGGATTCATGTAAACCTTATGCTCCGAGACAACTTATGTTATGACCCGAACCTAGGGCCTAGCCATGAAAAAGTGAATGTGGTACCCTAAGGCATCCCATCCAAGCCTTGTGTTCATACCATAAGCATTTATAAGGTATAATAAGTATACAAGATAATGTTTTATTTTAGCTTATGAAGGCTTATGATATTTTATTTTACCTTATGAATACTTATGATATGAACACGAGGCTTGGATAGGATGCTTTCAGGTGTGACATTCGTTGTGTCATGGCTACGCCCTAGGTTTGGTCATGACAAAAGAGGTATCATAGAACAATGTTTTAAAGCATCCAACATATCGCGTCGAGTAGAGTCTTATTCATTGGTGTCAAGTGCGCCACATCTATAGATAGGAAGTTATGAGACATTTTACGAAAATTTAGTTGCTTTTGTATTCTATGTCGTGCCTCTAAAGATTTCCTATCCTAACAATTGGTCCTTTGGTGTTTCAGACTTGGCTCAACGACATACTCCATTATCAACGTGAAATAATGAAAATGCAAACTCAATTTCTCCGTCTCCTTAATCTCCCCAAGTGCCCTAAGTGGACCAAGTGTCTAACAAAGAGTTTAGGGTCGCAATCAATATTGGCTCAAGTTATTGCTTCACCAAAGACTCCTACTCTGGCTTTGAAGATAAGAGATTTTTCTAGAATAAATCCCCCAGAGTTTTATGGTTCAAAGGTGGATGAGGATTGATAAGCTGTAAAAATATAACACTTTTGACGCTTACAACTATGAATTTTGTGTGTTCTCAAATCTATATTAATAGATTTGATGTGTTTTTATGTTTGCTTTGTAGGATTATAGGGTTGGTATGGTTCTTTAGGAAACATGTGCTGAAAAAGTAGTTTTTGATGATCCATGGAACCCTTTATGGGTCATGGAATAGTTCACAGGCTGTAGAAGGGGTTTCTTAGCAATTCCAGTAAAGGGAAATTTTCTAAATAAGACAATATGAGTAATGCAGACGATCCATAAAATAATCCATGAGATGTAGAGTAGAAGTCGTGCCCTGAGGATCCAAAAGTGGAGAAGTGTTGAAAGTCCATTAGACAAAACCCTCCATGGGCCATAGAATCTTATACTGCCCATAGATAGGTCTCCTAGAAGATAACACTAGGTTGTAGTTGAAGTCCATGAAACCCCGACATACGAGTCGTGGAACAAACTATGAGTCGTAGACTTGCCCATGGAGTGTGCCGATATAATTTTTGTATTTTGATTTGGTTTTGTATTTTAGACATGATAAATAGGTCTTTAGGTTATTTTTCAAAAAGTTTCTAGAAAGTTCATACTAGTTCATAGTTTTTAGTAGTTTTAGAGAGAGAAAAATAACTTGTGTTCTTGATTGGTATTTTGATTTCTATCAAAGAGTTAAATTTCTTCTTCAACGATTCCCTCGTGTAGGTGCTAAATTATGTTATTTTATATCATGATACCTGCATCTACATCAATTATGATTAGCTAAATCCACAACTAGGGTTGTGGGAACCATTAAGAACTAACGAGGTAAAATTGGATAATTTGTGATTCTTGGAAGGTGTGTACGAATATATTGATTATTTTTCTTCACTTTAACTACTTTTTAACGAAAGGCAATGTTAGACCCTCCTAGTGTTACTTTCCCGATCAAGGAGGTAATGAATACTAAAAGATAATAATTAACAGGATTCGATTGAGTTGTTCTCGTCTAATCAACCAAACTTGATCAAGGAGAGGTTGTACTGGAAAAACAGGTAAGGTTTATTAATGCCACACTGCAGAGATGGATCAAATCACGTAGTGAAATTTACCTCAATGTTAGATCAAAGGTTTAGGTACACTAAACGTATTGTCCTATATCTACACACTGGAAAAGATCACAATTATTTGGTAATACCGAGTTAGGGGATCATGGGGAATACATCACCCTAATTAGCTCTTCTACTAGTTATACAACACTTGCATTAGCTTAGTTATTTGTTATTTTCAATTGCAAAACCCCCCTTTTGGGAGATAGGTATATTAATCACCCCACTTTATAATTTAACTATTCCTGAGTCTACCATATTCCCTGTGGGATTCGACCCTAACCTTGGTTAGTTATTTACTTGTCGGCGACCACTTTAACTTGTAAAGGAGGTTTAGCTTGAGCGACATCAAGTATTTTGGTGTCGTTGTTGAGGAATACGGCTAGACTTGTTTAGTTCAAGTAATTTAGGATTAATATTTATTTCCTTCATTTTAAGTTTCTTGTTTTTTTCTTTTTTTTCAGCATGTAGGTGTATGTATGCACAACACTCAGAATTGAGGCAATCCCTTGACTTTGTTTGACTCAGAGATCGTAATGACACTAAGGCAAATGGCCCAGGACAATGTGAACAATGTTGCTAATGATGCGATAAATGGAGCAGTTAATCCAAACAATGACAACCCACCTCCACTAAATCCACCACTGCATGGTCTGAAAGCCATAACAAATCAATAAAATCAATATCGGCTTGACACTATGGTGATGGATTTTATGGGAGCTATTTTGTTACCTCCACTACCGAATGACACTAAGTTCATCGTGTCAAGTTTATTATTACAGATGTTGCATAATTACCGGTAGTTCGTAGGCCTACCATCAGAGGATCTACATAACCATCTACACAATGTTATGTTTGTTTACAAGAGCATGATGGGAAACCAAAATTTGTCCATGGATGTTGTTGGGCTCTGAGTTTTCCCACTGTCTCTCATAGGCAACGCAATGCTATGGTTATCCGAGCTCTCATAGAATTCAATCACCACTTGGGTATAATTACAGAGGGTGTTTTTGAAAAGGTTCTTTCCAATGTCAAAAAATCTAAAGTTGAAAGCATAGATCAACAACTTCGAGCAGGTGTGTGGTCATTCACTTAGTACCACTAGGGAGAGATTTACTAAATTCTTGAGGAGTGTCCCAGATCACAAAATTGTTGATGAAGCCCTAGTAGAGATCTTTTATATAGCCTTGGACGAGAATAGTCAGGTTGTTGCTGACAATATCATGGAAGGCTCGTTCATAGATCATCCATTTTAGGAAGTAACACAAAGGATGGAGAGAATGGTCAAGATGAATCGTGCATGGGGGACTAGGGACAAATCTACTGCAAAAAAACACATTCTTAGTCAACACTAGTTCTGCACTAGCTGGAGAAAGTCAAGAAGTGATGCAAGAGCTTACGCAAATTAATATTAATGTGAAGTGTTTGATGAAGCAGAATCAATAACGAGTAAATGTAGTATCCCATTAGCCTCCACAACAACCCATGTATAAGGAGCCTTATTAAGATGAGGACACTTGTTTTGTTGCAGATCAGATAGTAGGTTTCCGTACCAAAGCCCAAGGGTCCAATTAGGACTTTTGGGGCCAAGATTAAGCAAAACCAAGGTCGGAACGTTGGTAGAGATGGCGCCTTTAGAGACAACAACAGAGAAGGCTACTATGACAGGAATAAAGGCCAAGACAAAGATGTTTAATGGGGACATAGAGATGGCTACAGGAATTGTCCATATATTCTACTACACAATCGAGATTCGGGTGTTGGCACATCTCACATTGAGGAAATGTTTGATCGTCTTCTAAAAAAGGTTGATGCTTAGAACGAAACACTAAGGGGGATGGAGTCTAACATCTCCAATATTAATCAAATTATTGAGTATCATTTTGTGGCTATCAAGCATCTTGAGCAATATTTTGGTTAGATGTCAACTCAACAGAACTAGCGCCAGAAAGGTGTGTTGCCTAGCATACAGTTAAAAATCCTAAGAATGAGCGGCATTGTATAGCTGTTATGACTTGTGGTAGAAAGCACACTATTGACCCTTCAATGCTAGTTGATGTCATAATATTATTTTTTGAGGGGATGATTGAGTGTGAGCATGGTAATGGTGGAGATGTTCATGCTAAAGATGGGGAGAGTGATGCAGCGTCAATGTCACATAAGGTAAAACCCATTTCTATACATCCTCCTCCCATCCCTAAAAGACTCCTGAAAAAAAGAAAGGTAAATTCAAGCACTTCCTCTCTATGTTGAGACAACTCTCCATCAATATCCCTCTGCTTGAAGCATTAGAGAAAATGCCTAGGTACACGAAGTTTATGAAGGATTTGGTCACAAAGAAGTGTACTGTAAGTCAGGAGCTCTCATAAGATTTCAATATTACAGTGTGATTTTCACAAGGTCATTGGTGCAGAAATGAGAAGACCATGAGCATTCACCATTCCTTGCACCATAGGTGATACTAAATTCACAAGGGCATTATGTGATCTCGGTGCCAACATAAATTTGATGCCCTTTACAGCCTTCAAGAATCTAGGATATGGAGCCCCTACCCCTATAACTATGAGGTTGTTAACGGTTGACCGAAGAGTGAACACGTGTGTGGGGAAACTATATGATGTCCTTATCAAGGTGGGGAAACTCATATTCCCTGCAGACTTAATGATCCTATATTGTGAGGTCGACTTTGAAGTTCCTATCATCTTGGGAAGATCTTTCCTAGCCACTAGGTGAGCCCTAGTAGATATAGAATCAGGCCAACTCTAGTTTAGATTGAATGATAAAGAAGTCATCTTTAATATTTGTCTAAGTAATCAGATGATCCAAGTCGTGTCATGACAATAAATCAGGCGCTACTTTGGAGGCAACCTAAGATACTATCTAATATTATAAGTTTTTGTTTTGTTCTTAGTTTTTGGACTTGTAAGTAGCTTAATTTTTAAGTTATGGTTGTAATGTATGGACATTGGACTGGTGACATATAGGGTAACAGTGTATTTTGTGCAGCTTATGCTGGTACAAGACCAAGTCAGCCATCTTAGGGTGAAGAGACAAGGAATGGATCTACGACTAATTATACTTGTCAACCATCATTGTACAACTCGTATACCATCTCAAAGAGTATTCTAGTAAGCAAAACCTATGTGCACTCCAGTCCATGAGATAACTATACAGCCCATAATCCAAACTATGAGACATGAATGGGGCTTGTGGAACCCAGGTAAGTTTTCCAGTTTCTGACCAAGTGTTGAGGCGTTCTATGAAACATTCTTATGAGTCGTAATTCAACATATAACTCACAAAAAGGGTCATAGAACCCAACCCCAAACTAGTGTTTCATGCCTCTTACAAAACCATGATCTACGAGCCATAAAATACTTTATGGCCCTTAATCAGGGTTTTATAAGACTAGGCCCAGTTCTTATGAACTGGCCCAATGAACATATAAATAAGGGGTAAAATAAAATTTGATCTCATTTTTTCCAAAGAATTCCCAAAATACTCGACCCCATTGTACCCTAAGTGTGCTCCAATCACTGAAGTGCAGCATTAACAATATTTCTGACCAAAACTCTGGCATTCCCAAATGAACTAGGGTTTTGGCCTCTTTTCGACTCCTTCTTCAAATTCCACCAACTTTCATATAATTTTGGTAAGTTCTTGGGTTCGTATCCTTGAACTATTAGAATTTTGGAAAAGTTTCGTTGAAAGATTGATGGGTAGGGTGTTCCTAATGTGATAATGAAGAATTGTGGGTTGTCTTTGCATAAGTTTGATGTTTGAATATCAAAATTGTTGTTTTTCCCATATTTAGAATAACATCAGTGGTTGGTAAATGTGCAGGTAGTCGTATCATGTTTAAATGTACTCACATGCCCATGAAATTGAATGAATTTGGTTGATATAGTTGACATGTGATTGCATGAACATGTTTGTATGGATGAATGTGTCAAAATAGTGTCGTACCGCTAAGTTAATATGCAAAAACAAAATTGATGGGGTTCATTTTGAAAACATGCATATGGGAGAGGATGTGTACATAAAATTATGTTGGGGTGTGTGTCAGTCATTGCTTCGATGCTAATAAAATTGTATAAAGGTCGATATAAGGCCAGTGTAATGAACCTCAAATTTGTGGGGTATGGATGTTTCAGTCCATGAGGGTTTTCAATGGCCCATAGATTATTCCATGAGTCGTTCTTACCCTTTATAGGAAATTCTGGAAACTAAAAATTGTGGGGAGGTCATCAGATGAGACCTTCTGCGAGTTGTAGATTGTTCTATGACTCGTAGATAGGTCTCGTAGGAGCCTACCTACTTAAGACCTAATATGGAGTCTTATCTACGACCCAGTCTATGACTTGTAGAGTATCCTACAAGTTGTACCTCTCATCAAAGATTATTCCAGTGGCTTAAATTTTTGACATTGTTTCTACGAAAGACCTTTACAGCTCGTAGTCTATTCTACGGCTCGTAAAGGGACCCTCGTAGACCCCTATATGCCCAATTCTATCATGATTTTGTTTTTCACTACTTAATTCATGAGGCTAATAATATGTGTTTAATATGTGCTTTTCAGGTACTATGTCCCAAAATCCAAGACGTAATGAGATTAGAGCCATGCGTGATCAGTTGCATAATGAGCCCACAGACTCTAAGGTCTCTCCTGAGGCTAATGGCTCAGTAGAAGAGCTTGTCATCCATCCAGATTCAAACATCGAGCTACAATAGACATGGGCCACTACAAGACAGCCTCAATCTCAGGCTATTGTGGTCTGCCCTCCCCTATTTGACAAGGGAGGTGACAAGGCCACCAACTCTATTTAGATGACCTCTTCTGATGGAGGGCTCGAGTTTAGATCCAGGAAGGGGTTAGACATCGCTTCCACTTTAGTCTCTCAAGCACCTGCCTTACCTTTAGGTGCACTCCTGTGGGTGGTACATTGAGGGAATGCAGTCCATCTATGCGGAGGATAATTCAGTTGAACAAGCGATGGTGGCTAGATTATTCCATCTTTGAGGATCCACAAGTCTTTACTAGTGGATTCGATAGTGTCCCAGGCCTCGAGGACAAGATTGCTAGATACAGGCTCTAGTGGCTGGCAAGGCTATTAGGGAGGTACTTATCAATTATGATTTGAGAGTTCATTACCTCCTATGCTGCCATAGTACATAACTCTTTTCCCAAAAGGAAGAAGCCTCTCGCCAAGCCTTTACTGAAATATATGATAGTGAGGGGCCGGCAGGTTGACATTTTAGAGACTACTATCCGCCAAATGTTGTTTGGGTCCGAGTTCCCAGCCCCCAAGACTATAACAGAGTTTGATCAGAGATTAGGGCAGACAAGGGACTTAGGAATTATGAGGGACTAGATTCAGTGAGCTAAAATGATGAGATGGGTTATCGATTAGATCACAGTAGAGGGGCCACACCCTAAGTGGATACCAACATTGGTAGAGCCTATAGTAAAGGCTCCGCTCAATTTTCCTGCCAACCTTTTATAGGTTGTTGTTAGATCATGAATCTAGCCTACTCTTTCATATAACACTTTGACACTAAACCGTGTAATGCTAGTTGACAACATTTTGGTTGGATATGAGATTGATTGGGACGTGTTGAATGCGAGCAGATTTATTATGCATCCCTGAAGAGGTACACATCCATCCCCTTCCTATGTCCTATCTACAGGCTATGCTTATAGGCAGGGGTGGAGGTTTTTCACCATGTGGACGCGGTAGTGGAGGTTTAGGGCACTCTAGATGCCATCCTGATAAAGGATAATGATAATCTGGTGGCACTTTGACAACACGAATTCCAATGCTAAAAATGTTTGCCCCAGCATCATCACCTAAGCCTTCTACCACCACCACCACAACTGAGAGGGCCCTACAGGTTAAGACAGAGATAGAGGGGGGCTTACTACTGATATTCCTTCACCACAGGTCACGTTCACTTCTTTAGTACCCCCCAACTTGGTATTCATGTTTGAGGCATCACTACAGGCCTTAATACAGTCCCAGACCCACACTGAGTCACAAATGACTCAGTTATTATAGAAGTTGAGGCCCTGGGTTCACCAGATTGGATTTCTTGGTCATCAATTCCTTTGTGTTAGGGATAAATTATGTTATTCTATGTCATGACGCTTTCATCTACACCAATTATTATTAATTAAATACATAACTAGGGTTGTGGGAACCATGAAAAATCATTAAGGTAAAATCGGATAATTTATGATTCTTGGAAGATGTGTATAAATATATTGATTATTTCTCTTCACTTTAACTACTTTTTAATGGAAGGCCAACATTAGAACATGCTAGTGTTACTTGTCAGATTAAGGAGGTAATAAATAGGAAAAGAGAATAATTAATAGGATTCGATTGATTTGTTATCGTCTAATCAACCAAATTGGATCAAGGGGAGGTTGTACTGGAAAAAATAGGCAAGTCTTAGTAATGTCACACTGTGGATAAAACTCAAATCCCGTAGTGAAATTTACCTCTACACTAGATCAAAGGTTTAGGTAAACTTGACTTATCGTCCTATATCTACACACTAGAAAAGATCATAATTATCTGGTAATACCACGTTAGGGAATCATGGGGAACACATCACTCTAGTTAGCTCTTCTACTGGTATTACAACACTTTCTTAAGCTTAGTTATTTGTTATTTTCAATGGCAAAAATCCCCCTTTTGGGAGATTATTAGGTTAATCTCCCCATTTTACAATTAAACTATTTTGGAGTCTACCATATTCCCTGTGAGATTCGACCCTAACCTTGGTTAGGTTATTTACTTGCCAGCGATTGATTTACCCTTAAAAGGAGGTGTAGCTTGAGCGAAATCAAGGATCAACAAGAGTTTGTTGATGAGGTGTATAAGGTAGTTGAGATCATTGGAGTGTCTTTTATGGAAATAGCTCGACTAGAGGCATACCAACTTAAGGGTGTGACCCAAGTATGGTTCACTCAATGGAAGTATGAAAGGGATGGTAAAGGTTTTATTGATTGGGAGATGTTCAAAGCCATTTTTCTTGATCGGTTCTTTCCATATGAACTAAGGGAAGCTAGGGTGATGGAATTCATGAACTTAAGGCAAGGTGGAATGAGTGTGAGGGAATATTCCATCAAATTTACTATGTTGTCCAAGTTTTCTCCTACTTTGGTGGCCTACTCAAGAGCCTATATGAAACAATTCATTTTGGGGGTATCCGACTTGTTAAAGATGGAATGTAAGGTTTCCATGCTCTTTAAGGAAATGAATATTTCTAGACTCATGACTTATGCAAAAAACGTGGAGAGTGAAAAGTTGAAAAATATGAGGTCAAGGGAGTCCAATAGGGCTCGTTATGATGCTGGGTTCTCTTATGGTAAGTCTGGTGATGGCCGATTTCAACCAGGCCAACGGTCTTCAAACGGGGATACTCAAAGGCTCGATAAAGAAATACGGGACAACCCCAATGTTCAAGGTGATGTTGTTGAAGGTGGTGTTGTCCATCCTATATGCCTCAACTGTGGAAAGAACCATGTTGTTGAGTGCTTGAAAGGTACCAATGCATGTTTTGATTGTGGAAAGATGGGACATAAGATCGCTGAATGTCTAATTATGGATAATAAAAGGTAAGGAAGGGCATCCTTGAAACACCCCTCATGGTTGAAGACCTTTGAAAAGTTATTAGCTAAGAAAATGCCATGAGAATCGGTTTCACGAGAAGGTCAACAACCAGTAAAGTTATCCACAACTCGTGGATGGTTTCATAGAAAAATGCAGTGAGAAATTACTTTTTAAGGGAACACTAGAATGATTTATGTGACCTGGAGCATGAGTCGTAGAATGCTCAACGACTGGAATGCTCTACGACTCGTGAACTTACTTCCTGAAAGGGACCTTAAGGGACAGAATCGGTCTAAGGCAAGGAGTGGTTTACGAGGTAATTTCACGACTCGTGGAGTTGTCCACGACTCGTGAAGGGGGTTTCGTGGGAAGTTTCAGTGGGCCCTATTTGGAAGGTCCTTGATCCATGAGGAGACCCCACGACCCATGTAAAGTTTAATGAGTGGTAAGGAGGATTCATAGGAAGTGCCAGTGGCCCATGTTTGAAGGACCCCTGATCCACGAGAGGTTTCATGACTCGTGGAGTGGTCCACGAGTCGTGATCGGGTTTTCATGGACTGGTTCGGCCAGGGTTTTATGAGGGGTAGAATCGATATTTCCTTCCTTTTGGCAATTATACTATGTCGTATTACCCCTCTAAGATCCCCTTATCAGTCTTTTCAACCCTAATCTACCCATTTCCTCTCATTCTAAAACGATCTAAGTCAAAAACTCTCTCAAAGACTCTTAAACCTTTCAAGGTATTCAAGTGTGAGGTGCAAGATAGGGTTTCCAAGATTTTTTCTTCAAGCATACAAGTTTGTTTCTGTCTAGTTTTCCAAAGGTATGTGGGTTTCATTGTAGGGACCCTTTATTTTCACAAGTCCAACCATTTTCTTCTCCAACTACATGAAAGTATGCTATAAGTTCTTGCATATGATGTTGTTGTTATACACTATGTATACAAATTAATGGGTTATTTGAGTATTAACTATTTATGCATGAATATCTATTGAAGGCTCACCCCATGTTTTAGATTATGAATTTTTAATCCATGCATGTTATTAATCATAAAGATGATGAGTTTAAAATGGATTTTTATGATATTAAATTTATGTTTCTTTCTACACATTGGTGGGTTGATTGATTTGATTCTTCAAGTGACATGGATATACATTCTTCATGAGTATGTTATTAAATTGCATAATTTTGAGAATATATGCATCCACCCACCATATTTGACTAAAGTTACATGGCAAAGGTTATTGTATGATTTACAAGACAAGCATGAGATGATGATTATGTGGACTCCTAAGCATGCTTTGAACTCATGAAAAGTTCCTATGATTTACAAGAAAATGTTGAGTTCTTATGTTGTTCTACCCTCTTGAGAATAAATATTGCCTACATGAAGGGGTCAAGTATGATAAGGGTTATACCCTCATGTACTCATCAATGTCCACAAAAAGGGGTTAAGTTTACGAATATTCCACCCTCTTGTATAAAGCTATGCCACTAGAAGGGGTCAAATTTATGAATGTTTTTACCCTCTAGTGTAAGGTATATGCTCACTTGTAGGGGTCAAGTTATGTGATGAGCTACTCATGCCATGTTATCATGATTTTACAAGTCTCTCAAGCTATAATGATGTTTATGATTATGATAAGCATTTCGTGAGGTTAGACTTATCATCGAATGAGGCTTAAGGTGGGGGCTCGACCTAAGAGGTCCTTACACAAAGTCTTGGTCTCTTAACTATGTGCCACCATAGATTTATGTTATGCTCCCTAAAAGGGATTTTACTAGTGGATCCATCTAGGTCAAGTTACTTACTACGTGGGGTTAAGTTTTGTTTTCATTGGAAAGTAGACCACCTCTTCTCTGGTGTGGGGTCATGCATCAGAATTCCAAGTAGTAGTGTTTTTGGTCATTTATGTCAATTATGGTCCCATCCCACGTGTGCATGTATGCTATGCAAGTTTGATTGTCCTTTTGCATGTTTTGACTTAAGCATTATCCATGCATGCCATATTGATCTCTTATCTATTGATTACGATTATGCATTATAGATTGGTATACTACGTTCCGTTGCTAGCATTGAACCTCGTATACTTAGTACATTCCAAGTACTAACATATGCTCTTTTGCCTACATGACTTTATTATGTATCGACCGGACCTCCTATTCATCCTCCTCCCCGTGGCTAGCCAGGTTACTTGAAGACCTCTTTGGTGAGTTTTTTATTATGGGGACAACATCTATTTTCCTTTCCAGCTTAACTAAGTCTTATGTATTTGTGGATATTTTCTAACTGAGGGTGAGCCCGGAAGCATTTCTTGCCCCCGTTCCAATCATGATAGAGGTGTTGTTATATATGACTAGTATGTAATGAGCTCGACTCCTATTATGTCTTTATATTCTATGCGAGACTTCCCTTACTCCCTTTATCCTTTTAAATGCTCAATGTATGTTTGTTGATAAGATGGAAGTCCCAAGTCCCGAAAATACCCCCACAGCGTGAGTCCTACTTACCCGTTTCTTAGACATTAATTGCTATGTAACTCATGAAACTCCTCTTCCCTATGCATCTCCTTATCTTGAGTCAGTCCCAATTCCCTTAAAATATATTTGCTAGTTTTTATTCTTTGATTTAAGCTTCCATAACCAAGGATGTGCCAATGATATATAAGAGCCTAGTTTGGGATGCCCTCGGGTCTCCCATTCGTCGTGTCACGTCTAGGCCCTAGGTTTGGGTCGTGACAATATTTGTATTAGAGAACTATATTTGTAAATTCCTCATAAATCCAACGTACATCATCAAGTAGAGTCTTATTCATGGTTGTGAAGTGTGCTACAACTATGAGTGGGAAGCTATGAGACATTCTAAGAAATGGTTCACTTCTTCATAATCTATGTTGTGCTATAGTATTGGATTAAGATTTCCTTTTCTCTTAACGGATGGTCTTTTCCCCTTTTAGATCATGTCGTCTAGGAGAATGCCTCAAAGAGCTCTTACCCCGAGGGTGATCCAGCCCCTCAGGTTCCCTGAGCTCCCCAAGACGAGAAAGGGGTCACAAACGCCGAGTATCAAAATGTCATCTCTATATTGGCATAAATCATGACCAACCAGTTGAACCAAGGAGCCCAATCTTCCCATGCTCCCACACCGACCTCTAGGGTGAGAGATTTCACGAGAATGAATCCTCTAGAGTTTCATGGCTCCAAAATGGAGGACGACCCCCAAGAATTTATTGATGAGGTATACAAGGTACTAGATATATTAGTGGTAAGTATGGAGGAGAAGGTAGAACTTGCGGCCTATCAATTTAAGGGAATTGCACAAATTTGGTTCACTCAATGGGTGGGAGAGAGGGATGAAGGTGGCCCCATCCCATGGGAGGAGTTTAAATCCGCTTTACTAAATTGTTTCATCCCTATCTAGTTGAGAAAGGCAAAGATGATGGAATTTATGAACCTCAAGCAAGGGTCATTGAGTGTGAGGGATTATTCCCTCAAGTTCAACAAGCTTTCCAAGTATGCTCCTCATTTATTTGTCGACCCTAGGGCAAGGATGAACAATTTTATGTTGGGAGTGTCCGATTTGGTGAATGAAGAGTGTCACACCGCAATGCTCGTGGTTGATATGGACTTGTCTCAGCTCATGACTTATGCTGAGAAACTTGAAGGGGATAAACATAGAAAAAGAAGGATGGGGAGTTCAAGAGAGCTCGATATGATGATGGTTTCCAAGGTACCAAGGGTGGTTTTGTAACAACCCAAAAATTTTCAAAAAATCCTGATGGTTGGTCTTGTATGATGTACTAATGGTCATGGTTTCAGAGTTTTTATGAGGGGGTTATGGCCTAAATAGTGGGATTGCCTCAAATTCAGAAGACATTGGAGATAGGCTCTGAAAAGTGGCAAAGGACAGGGCCACAGTCCGTGAATATTGTCACGGTCCATGTGGGGTGTCTTGAGGTGGTCCAGTCAGCTATGGGTGTCCAGGAACCACCCCATGAGACAAGTTATAGGCCACGGACCACCAAACGGTCCGTGAGCCATTTGACGAGCCGTGTGTTGTCTCGTCTGGTGGGGAAGAACCATGGCCAGGCTGTGGTTGGTCTTGGTGGCTAAGGTAAGGCTCACGAGTCAGGGGTACGACCCGTCAACCTTCAAACATCCTATCAAGGTGCCCATCAAGTGGTCCAAAAAGTCCTCCGAGAGTTCACGTTGAGAATTGACTAAGTGTCATTTGATGGATGGGGTACACGGTCCGTGTGACACTTACACGGCATTGTAACAGCCGTGTGACCATGTGTCCTATTAAAAGCTCCATTTTATTAATGGTAATTTCGTGATTTAACATTTTCCTAAGCCCCTTTTTGGTATCCTAAGGTCTCCTGAACCCCTAAATCATTCCCCAAACCCTCATTCATACATCAAAACTCTCCTACACTCACTTTGTAAATTCTAAAATCCTCTTAGCCTCCATTGAAGAAAGCTTGAAGAATTTGGGAAAGACAACTTTGACCAAGATTGACCTTGCAATTTGTTGGTGAAATTAAGGTATGTGGGACTTGATTCAAGGATCCTCTTTCACCCATGAAGACCCTATGAACCCTAACTCTTTAAATTTATATTTTAGCTTTCAATTAAGTATGGGTTCTTCCATTAATGTTGTAGATTAGTGTTGGGAATTGAGTGTCTATGGCCTAAGCATGAAACATGATTCTTGAACAATGGTTTTGACATGACTAATGATGCATGATTTTGAAAGAATGT
>JBCEWC010011647.1:0-16503 GCA_038996855.1 Solanum aculeatissimum | reverse complement strand
CCCCCCCCCCCCCCCCCCCCCCGAAACTTGACAGCGAAACTTACTTTAGCACCTAAACTACATAGACGTTTAAATACCCCCCCTTAATAACTTTCAAAGGAATTAAATATCACCCTGAGATCGTACCACCTTTTTCACCTACCACATCAATGCCACATCATTATTTTATTTATTCTTTTGTTTATTCACCATTTTTACTCCAACACTTTTTTAAAATTAATTTATACTAATTAATTATTTAAAATTTATTTTCTAAACTTAAAATTTAAAATATGGGCCCATTTTTATTTCCCTCATCCACCCTCGCCCCCTTTCTTCTTTCTTCTTCCTTTTTCTTCACCACCCACCCCTTGCCTGCTTTCTTCTTTCTTCTTCCTTTTTCTTCACCACTCGCCCTCTGCCCCCTTTCTTCTTTCTTCTTCCTTTTTCTTCACCATTTCTAGCCTTCTCCTCCTTTTCTCCCACCCTTGCCCCACCCCCTCCCCTACCCCCACTTCTTTCTTCTTCCTTTTTTTCACCATTTTCACCCTTCACTACTCATGTTTTCTATTTTCACCATTCAATTAAAAAAAAATTTAGAGAAGGTGGGAGAATGAATTTTTTCTAGAAAGACATTATTTTACTTCACAACTTATATGAAACATGAATGTTATATAAGAAAGTTGATAGACCAACGATTTTTGAATCACAAATATTAAAAAATTAAAATGGATCATTACAAATTCAAGAAAGGTTAAACTTGTGATGGACATTGATGTCAATAAATAGAGCGGAATTGACGTTAATAATATGACATTGACATTGAATTTTGATGATTACTAAAAGAATAATGAATTGAAAATGGTGTATAGAGATGGGGATAAAAATTGAGGTTAAGAAAGGTATCAATGGAGGAAGATAGGGGTATTGAGGAAGAACAGAAAATAAAAAGATTTTTAAAAAAGGGAACCCACATTTTTAAAAATAAATCATTTAGATAACTTTTAAAAAGTTATTATATCAAGAAAAAAGTTATTTAAAAAATATTAATTATATATTGACCAATAAAAAAATGTCATGTGTCTGATTTTTACAAATTAGACCCTTTTTTTTATTTTTTCACGCACTTGCAGGAGAGTGTATTCACTCTCTCTGTCATGTCAGCTCTTAGGGGGTGATTAAATCATTTGAAAATTGTTAAGGGGGTATGAACGCCCATGTAGTTTAGGTGCTAAAGTAAGTTTCGCTGCCAAGTTTGGAGGGATTTTTATGTCTTTTCTCTTCTAAATATTTTATCAAAACATTAAAACTTTTTATCATTCAGATGATCAATCATAACATAGTATAATTCAAATTGTACATAATAATTTACTAGCAAATTTAAGGTACTTTTGATATATATTTAGGAATAATAGTAAATAATCGTATAATTCAAATATATAAGGTTTAAGTCATCAACAGACACCTGAATTTGTACATATTTTTCACTTAGACACCTCAACTTTAAGTAGTTCTTAATAAACACATCAACTGGCCAAGATTTGAACATCACAAATATTTTTATCCTACTTGGCCATATGTAGTACGCGTGTGGGGTTTAAACGCGGACAAGCTGGACAAGTAGTCTATTCAAAATCACCTGCGTGTATTACACGTGGGTTGACCCTCCACATCAATTTTTGAAAGGGGTCAACAAATCCCTAGTTTTGATTCTTATCCAATTTTTTTCTCTCTCCCTGTTCATTTTCACTCTCGTCGTTCAAATTCTCTCTTCTCGACCATTTATTGCGAGCTTGAAAAAGAAATCGTCAATTTGGATTTCATGTTGAAGAAGAAATCGTTGGTTTGGTTTGGGTAAGTTTTTTTTCTTGCTTCTTAGTTAATTTTCAGTAATCGTTGTGGATTAAGAATTTAAAATTTTAGGAATTTTTTAAAATTTTGGGCTTCTTGTTAGAGAATATTTCATCCCTTTCTCACAGACTTCCCAATAAATACATTAGCATATTCCATTACTTTAACCTTCTTCATTTGATTTTTATAGTGTTAACTAACTATTGACTATGGAGGAGGTCATAATTATGAAAATCTATCATGATGAAACTTTCTCCCAGATACCTGTCCCTACATATGTTGGTAACTGCATGCCAGTCCTTAGGCATATAGATAAGGACCACTTGTTAAAAGTGAATCGGTTATATTATACTAAAGAATTAGGGTATGCAACTGTTGCTGATTTTTATTATCAAGATTTACAAACAAAAAAATTTGTCCTAATTGAATCTGACCAATATCTACTAGACCTCATTAAAGACTTAAACATGAGGAAACATTTGAAGTGTTTGTTGGTCATGTTTTGGATGAAGCAGTAGTTGATAATGAAGAACCGATTGGTTATCTTACTTGTAATCGTATTGGTATTGGTGAGGTTGTCAACCTAGGTGGAGAATGTGAGGCTAATAATACTATAAAAGAGAATGAGGTTGTTGTAGACGGTAAGTTATCAATTTTTTTGTGTAGTGATTCAAATATAGGAGATATACCTTTAGAAGATGGCTCAGATGTTGATGAGGAGTTGAGAGCTTTTAGAGAAGAAAGAAGAAACAAAAAATAGAGGAAAAGGCTATTGAACATGAAGAAATACCAGTTGGAGAGACCGGTGGTGTAGATAGAGACTTTGATGATATTGAAAAAGATAAAACTAACAAATATGCAAGAAAATTGGGTGGAGATGAGGAATATCTTGATAGTTCTGACTGTTGGAGTGATGATAGTGAGAAATAACTTGATGTGGATGTTGTTAGGGGAGTAGCTTTACCTTCTAGAAGGAGAAGCAAAAAAGTAAGATATGATAAAGATTGTGAGGTGTCAGTATTTGAGCTTGGAATAGTCTTTGAGTGTCTGAATTAGTTTAGGAAGGCAGTGTCTAATTATGTTGTAGAGTACAAGAGACAGTTAAAGTTAAGACCTAATAAAATACGACATAAAGTGAGAGTAAAGTGCAAAAATTTCAAATGTAAGTGGTTGTTATATGCTTTCATTGATAGAGATTAAGGTGATTTCATTATAAAGAACTATCATCCTGTTCACAAATGTACTCCATTAAATAAGAACAAGTTGTATGATTCAAAGTTGATAGCTAGAAAGTTTAAGGATAGAATTATATCTCAACCATACATAAGAATCTGGGAAATTCAAGATTTGCTAAAAAAAATAGTTGGATCTTTATGTTGGTAAGACTGTGTATTACAGGGCTAAACAAAAGGTTATGAAAGAAAACATGGGTGATTGAAATGTGAAATTTGCTAGATTATGTCACTATGTAGACATGATTAAGCAAATCAATCTCGAAAGCTCTTGTTGGGTGAAAATTGACAAGGAAACTGAATCAGGAAAGAACCTTTTTGTTTATTTTTATGTCACTATGTAGTTTGATAGTTGTTTTTTGAAAGATGCTCGTAAATGTGAGCTATTAGTTGCAATTGGAAAGATTAGGAATAATCAAATGTATCCCATTGCTTGAGCAGTTGTGGATATTAAAACAAAACACAGTTGGAGTTGGTTCATAAGGTATTTGATTACTGATCTAAATTTAGGAACTGGTGAAGGTTTGACTGTAATGTCAGACATGCAAAATGTACTATTTATATTCTCTTATTTTTAGTTTTTTTTCAGCTTTACTACTTTAATAATCTTACACTTTACATATTTTTGTAGGGACTTGTTCCTATCTTGGTAGAGTTATTACCAAATACTGAGAAAAGGATGTGTGCTAAACATATACGGAGTAACTCCCATCAGACTTGAAAAGGAGAAGAAAGAAGGAAATAATTTTGGAGATGCTCAAAGTCCAACTTTGAAGTCAAGTTTAAAGAGGAGATTGAAGCTATGTCTAAACTAGGTAAGAAGGAAATACAGAGAACTTGTTATATTATGATTCCACTACTTAGTGTAGAATAGTTTTCAAGACTCATTCCAAATGTGATGTATTAGAAAATAACATGTGCGAGACTTTCAATTCTTGGATCTTAACTGCTAGGCATAAATCAATTGTTTCTATATTAGAGGACACTAGGCATAAAATGATGAATAGACATATAGACATGATCAAGTTTGTTGAAACTTAGATAACAGACATGGCACCTATGGCTAGAAAAGTACTAGAAGATAACAAGAAGTATTCTTGTAAGTGTATAGTTCAATGGAATAGAGAGAATGATTTTAAAATTAGTGAGGGGAGATATTCATTTGTTGTCCACTTGGACAAGAAATATTGTGATTGTAGATTGTGGATGCTGAGAGGTATTCCTTTGCCTCATGCTATTTGTGCTTATTATTATTTGAATCAAGATCCTGATCAACATGTAGCGCATTGGTATAGGAAATAAATATTTCTCAAGGCTTACAATCATTTCATCCAACCTATTCCCAATATGAGGATGTGACCTAAAACTACAAATCTATCAATAGAGCCTCTAAAATCAAGAAAAATGTCAGGCAGACCTAAAAAGAACAGGAAAAAAAGAAAGGATGAGCCCAAAAAATTTAATAAATTTTCAAAAAAAGGAGTGAAGATGACATGTTCCATATGCAAAAGATACGACCATAACAAATTTGTCTGTGCAACAAGAGTAAGTTATTCAAACAGTTTGAAAATTGATTAAAGTATATACCATCTAACTATTTGTATATAATTTTATTTGTATTATATAGTTTGGGTAGGAAAACACTTCTCAAGCAAGTTCAGTTTGTGGTGACATCACGACTCCACCAAAAGATACTCAAACAGGAGTAAGTTATCCATTTACTTTTACTTATTTTGAGATTATATAAGTTGTTCATTTATATCTCTTTGTTTATGTTGTATAGTCTAAAATGGGAGGTCCAACTTCTCAAGCTAGTTTAGTTTGTGATGACACCACAGCTCCATCAAATGATACTCAAACAGGAGTAAGTTATCTCTTTATTTAAATTTGTTGAATAGTTCTTGAATTTATTTTACTACTTTGTGTTTAGTTTAGTTTAGTTTACTAGTTTGTGTTTAAGTCCAGTGAGTTGTTGTTATGTTTTTAGTTTAGTTAGTTGTTGTGTTTAGTTCATGAATTGAGTGTAGTTTATTAATTTATGTTTAGTTTACTGGTTTGTGAGTTTGTTGCTGCATCAGTTTGTTTAGTTGTTGTTGTCATCAGTTTCTTCTCTTTAGTTTCTTGGCTTGTTGTTGGAGTTTGTTTAGTTGTGAGTTGGCTTGAATTTGTTTAGTTGTTGCTGCATCAATTTATTTACTAGTATCTTGACTTGCTATTGGAGTTTAGTTTCTGAGTTTGCTACTGTTGCATTAATTAGTCTAGATCAGTTAGCCTAGACTTTGTTGCTGATTGTTGGAGTTTTAGTTTATGAGTTTGCTGTTGGAGTTTAGTTTAGTTTGTTTTTAATTCTGTTGTGATTTAAGTTTAGTCAACTGTTGTGTTTTTAGTTTAGTTAGTTATTGTGTTTTTAATTTGGTTTACCAATTTGTGTTTAAGTATAATGAGTTGCTATTGTGCTTTTACTTTGTGTTTAAGTCTGAATGAGTTTTTAGTTTAGTTAGTTGTTGTGTTTTTAGTTTAATTTACTAGATTGTGTTCAAGTCCAATTAGTTGTTGTTGTGTTTTTAGTTTAGTTTACTAGTTTGTGTTCAAGTCCAATGAGTTGTTGTTATGTTTTTGGTTAGTTAGTTGTTGTGTTTAGTTCTTGAATTGAGTTTAGTTTACTAGTTTGTGTTTATATTATTGGTTTGTGAGTTTAGTTTACTAGTTAGCTGTTGTGTTTAGTTCTTGAATTGGTTTGAATTGAGTTTAGTTTACTAGTTAGTTGTTGTGTGTTAGTTCTTGAATTGAGTTTAGTTTACTAGTTTGTGTTCAGTTCTTCTCGTTAATCGTTACTGGAGTTTAGTTATTGCATTAGTTTCTTTAGTTTTGTTGGCTGGAGTTTGTTGCTGCATCAGTTCTTCTCTTTAGTTGTTGCATCAGTTTCTTTAGTTTAGTTGGCTGGAGTTTGCTGTTGCATCAATTCTTCTCTTTAGTTGTTGTTGTAGTTTAGTAGTTACATCAGTTTCTTTAGTTTAGTAGGTTGAAGTTTGTTGCTGCATCAATTCTTCTCTTTAGTTGTTGTTGTGGTTTAGTTGTTGCATTCATTTCTTTAGATTAGTTAGCTGGAGTTTAATGTTGCATCATTGGTGTGTTTACTATTTGATGGGTCTAATGCTAATGAGTAGTGTCTTAACTCTACAACAACAAAAAGAAAATGAGGAAATTGAAACTGAATCATTGGTATTCTTTTCATTGCTATAAATAATATTGTCATAAATCTAGTACCTAAAGTTCCATCACTCTCTAAATTTAAAGACTACAGACCTATAGAATGCAGTACCTCTTGTATAAAATCATCTCTAAGGTTTTAATAGATAGATTGAAGAGTGTGAGTGCTGGATTAGTTGAATGCTCCAGGAAAGTTACACACTCACTAAAAGTAAGTAACTAATAGTTACAAATTCATTTTCACTGAAAGTAAGTAACTAATAGTTACAAACTCACTAATTACAAACTCATTTTGAAAGTTAGTTCACTAAAATAGTACCTAGGTGAAAAGCTTAACTTCAAATTACTTGGTAAAACAAAAAGTGCAACCATAATCACTGAAAACTTCAAATTGCTTGCTAAAAAAAGTTCTAACTTTCTTCTGTTTTGAGTTTTGACTTTTCTTACTGGATTATTTAACTTCGCTGTAGGATCAGGTGTATGAAACTATAATTCTGTTTATAGTGACACCACATTTGTACCACGAGCTCCTAAAAAAAGGGGCATGTTGGTTTAGGAAGAGGATTGAGGAGGAAAAAAGTTAATGCAAAAGGAATTCCATTTGTTAGTGAGACACATGATTCTTCTAGTCAAGTGCCACCTAAATCAAGCCACAAGAGACTATACAATTCTGCCTTATTTGATGTTGCTATTGAAATAAACAAAAGACGTACAAGTGGTTTTGGTGTATACTTTGATCCTACTACTAAAACCCAAGTGCTTAATGTAGGTTCACTTATTTTTGCCCTATTTACTGATCATAATTGCTTCTTTACTAATTTTAATCTTTCTTTTATTACAACTTGGTACATCAAATGAGAAGGTTCTACATGGGCCAACAAATTTGAAGAGTTCTTCACCAACCAATATAGATATTGATTTAAAACCCCGTGACCTAAGATGGAATGAAAAAGATGCAATAAGCACCTCAGAGTTGCAACAAATGAGAGAAAATAAGAAAATCAAAGTGGCAACAACTTGTGAAACCTCCAAGAAATGGTTTATCTGGAAAGCTATTATGATTTTGGGTTATGTTAAAAGGGTTTTTGAACAATGTAATATTAATACTTTAGTTTACTTTTGAACTCAAGATGTTATTTTTATTCACTTTTGAACTTGTGTAATTTATTTTGACCAACTTGTGTTAATACTACTGCATTTTTGTGATATACAATATGACTAAATTACTTAGTATGAGTTTTCACATACTTGACGGACATGAATTTGACAACACATTGTTATGACTAAATCAGGAGAACTCATTACTTGTAACATTGCTAATCAAACACATTGAGAAATCTTAATACCAATAGATTACTAGACAAAAATCAACTAAGAACTCAACTTCAAAAGGTAAAATACAACAACAAAGTCGGGCATATCCAAATACTCAAAGGGACATCTTTATAACATTCAACATTCAACTAATATGAAGGCTTGAGTCAACTACTACAACACTACACTAGATTAAAGAACCATTTTATGATAACTAGACAAAGAAGAACAATCACAAGTCTATTAAATTTGGCATTTGTCGAATCCCTTTGCAGTTTAACTTTCTCGAGTTTGTGGTTCATTAACATCATCTTCTCTTCATTTTCGTTCTCGTTCAATTTCATCTTAAAAAAAATCCCTTTCAACTTCAAGCTCTTTCACTTTTTCCTTTAATTGATCAATGAGATTTTCACCATTTTTGAATCTATTTATTAATGATGACATCGACTTAGCTTGAACATCAACACATTCCGGTGCAGGATCAATCCATCTAAAATAGTCACATCTACCATTTTCCTACAAAACATATCCGAGAACAAATAAAAAAATTATACACAAAAAATTAATTTTAGTTTTCGAAAACTTGCAAACTTTTGGTGATTTGCATCCAAAAAATCTACGACCTGGTTTCAATGGAGTCCTCGAAGTTTTCAGACGACAATAATCACCACAATTACATATATATGCTTCTTCAATATTCATTGAATTTTGCGACATATTCATGAAATAAGAATTCAAAAAGTTATTTGTTCGAAAATAAGATTTCAAAAATTGATGGGTACTATTACTCGAAATTAAGAATTAACGCTAATGATTTCTCCAATCCGCATTGAGGAATTGTTCATCTCTTTCACTTCACTGATGCTGACAACAAATTCTAAATTGATAAATATACTTCACTAGCGCTGACAACAACTTTTGATTGTCGATTTGACATTAGGAATCAACAAGGCTATCAACAAATACAATGAACAAGCCTGAGAAAAAGAGAAAAAAAATTGGGATTAAGAATAGAGGTTGCTGCAAGAATACAGGGAAGAAGGAGACCAAAAATTAAGATTAAGAATGAAAAGCTTGGAGAAACTTGGAGAAAATAAACTTGGGAAACAATAAAATTGTCGTTACCATTAATGGTGCCAACAACAGTACCATTATAATGGTCCTAAATACGGTAAGGCAACCAACAATAACTTCACAATGACAATGGTGGAGATCTTAAAATTGGAGAGCTCTCACGCTCCCCTTTTGCGTGAGGCTCACACACAAGGGACAATTACATATATATACAATAAAAAAATTTATTTACATAACATATAACCACTTTTCATTTATATAAAAAATAGCCCATGAAGGTCATGGGTTCAACATAGTTCAAATAATCCTAAGGCCATTCTTTTTTGCACAAATCAGCCCAAGGCTAAAAATTTTACCCTTTTTTTTCTTTTTTCTTTTTGTTGCATTTTTTCTTTTTTTAAATAAAAAAATATTTTATTTTTATTTTGCTGTGATTTTTCATATAAAAAAATATTTTTTCAAAAATAAAATTTTTTCATTTATTTTTTGGGCAACATTATTTTTTATTAAAAATATTTTATTTTTATTTTGTGATGACATTTTATATATATAAAAAAATAATTTCAAATAAAATCTTTTAAATTTTTTTTCATGTATCGATTCTGTATACAAGTGTATAAACGTATATCAATATTGTATAGATAGTTATGCAATGCATTGACATTGTATAAATTATGTATAAACATGTATCAATATTATATAAATAATTTGTAAACGTGTATCGATATTGTATAAATTGTATACAAATGTGTGTCGGTGTTGTATAAATAGGTATAAAATGTATCGACATTATATAAATGGTGCATAATCGTGTATCAATATTGTATAAATAATTATGTAATGTATCGATGTCAATATTTATTTGACCATCATGCATTTTCATCTTAATAAAACAAAAACATAAACAAGAAATAATAAAATGACAAAAAAAATTCACAAAAGAAGTAAAACAATTAAAAATAAAATAAAAAAGAGCAAATATTTTTTTTAACATTGATATTTAAAAAAAATTATGCAATAGACAAATGAACCAAAAAAATATTAATTTATCGACCACTAAAAAAAAAAAAAAGAACCTGCAGATAAATATAATGCAATAAGACAAAAGGAAATTTTTTTTAAAAAAAAGAAGAAAGAAAGAAAGAACTGGAGACAAAGTTAAGAAAATAAGAAAAAAGAAAAAAAAAGAGGAGAAGATGTTAATGCTGACGTGACAGAAGACCAATGACCAACACAAATCAATATGTAAAAATATGTAGCCCAAGGTATCAAATTTGACCAATTTTTGTAATAAAAAAATAGTGAACTATTTTCTGTGTAAATTTTTTTTCTCAATAGCTTGTGGGTATAATTATCCTCACACACAATGTCATGTAAGATAAAAATGTTTATGGGGTTCGAATCTTGGCCAATTAAGATGTTTATTAGGAACTATTCAAAGTTAAAATGTCTAAGTAAAAAATGTGTACAAATTTAAATGTCTGTTGATGACAGCCAATTTATAATAATTTCCTAGGAAATTTAAGATATTTTTAATGTATATTTAGGAATAATAGTTATTATACAGGAACCATAAAAAGTTAAGCGAGGATATTTTATAGTGTTTCCTTAAATTCCAAATCCAGTTTTTTTGGAATTGGGAAAAAGAACGAAAAGACTGTTTTACCATTCCATTAAAACCCACAAGTACATTTCTGTTATTCCGTTGCCAAGGGTAAATATGTAAATTAACATTCTTCTCAATCGCCACACGCTGGAACACCCTATAAAAGCTTCTCTTTCCGTTTTTTCCCTCTTTTCCATTTATTAAAAAAAAAAAACTCTCCACATAAATTCGAAATTCTCTCTCTTGGTTTCGCTTAAAGTAACACCGCCAGTGTAGAATATGTTGAGGTTTTTCGGCAGAGGCTCCACCGGAGGCTCGCCGCAGCAATATTCCTCGTCACCGTCGCCGTCTCCATCGTCGTCGCCATCTCCATCGCCTCCAAAGCGCTCCTCTGTCAATGTTGCTACGGGACCAGCGAGGCCAATACGTTTCGTGTATTGCGATGAGAAAGGGAAGTTCCAGATCGATCCCGAAGCCCTAGCGGTTCTTCAGCTAGTCAAGGATCCAGTTGGTGTTGTCTCCGTTTGCGGTCGCGCTCGTCAAGGCAAGAGCTTTATATTAAATCAGGTACTTAAAATTTAAGTAAAACAAGCTTTCTTATTCTATCCTTAGGTTATCTATACTAGTTATGGTGTGCAAATTTCATCTGCCTTTGTTTATTAGGGTTAATGCTTGCAGGTGTTGTAGTTTTTAATTTGAAGTGCGACCTTTGTGACCTAGTAATAGCTACATGATTGTTCGGATAAACTAATTTCATAAAGCACAATACTTTGAAATGAGAAGAATAGGAAGTAAATACAGAGGAACTAATGCCTTTACACCCCAAAAAAATAAAATACAGAGGAATTAATGCAGCAAGAAAAATAGGTTAGGTGAATTAGGACCAGAACTTTCCAGAATATTGAATTGCAGCTGTTGGGAAACTATGTGTAAGTAAGTGGTTTGCAGATGTCATGTTAGTGATTAAACCTAGGGTGAGTTTTGTAGTTCCGAGACTGCAGATGAAAAAGGTTTGCTTTTGGGCTGTCTGATTATTTGCTAAGGTTCCAGAAACATATTGACCAACAATGAGAGGATTTAATATTTATCATCTCCGCTGTATCAACAAACATGTTCAGTGTATTGACCAAAAACAAGACGGAGAATCTGATGCACACTAATATAATACTCATAAAAATATTTGACCGGATAAATAAGGAACTAGGCAACAGAGGTTTCATGCTGGAGTTTGCTAATTTTTCCTTTTTAAAACTGTGGTGTCCAAACCAGCTTGCATGCACCTCAACTAATTCCACGGGGTACCTACTATCTCTCACTGACGCAGCTACTTGATAGCTCTGTCCATCAAGGCTTGATTAGATATGAAGAAGTTGGGTTTGTACCCAAGACCTAATAGTACTCAACTACTCTGTTTCTGATAAAATGGACACTGCCTTTCTTTGCATTTCTGTATAGAACTCCTTATTTGTTGCATCATGTGGTTAGTTTGATCTACCTCGAGTAACTACCCCCTTGTTTTGAAGGGAAGACAGGAGCAAGGTGCCTGCATATGTCTCTTAGGTCATATGGAAGGAGAGAAATTCCAGATGTTTTAAGAGGAAGATAGATATTATACAGAAGCTCAAATACAAATGTTTATGGCTGTTGGATTTTTGGTGTTATCTACGGGATGTAAAGGATGAAAATAGCATTGCTAGATCTCATAGAATTTTACAAGAATAGTTTTTTGTACAGCGGAGTTCCTTCTTTTTTGTTGCTTGTAAGAAGGACCCCTAACTAATGTTCTGCCTTTGCACCATCTTATTGCTAGGCCGCTCTATTTTTAATATGATGTTTGTTTACTTATTGAATGAAATTCTGTTTTTGCCCCATGTGGTAAACTTTATCTCCATTGTGCTGAGTGTTCCTTTACCCATTAATTTATTTAAGCTCATTTTACTGCTGTCAAGCCTTACTGATAGAAATAGTATAGCTTGCCGTCAGCCCATGGGCCAAAGCTATAATAAAATGATAGCTAGTGTTTTGCTTTAGGAGACTTGTTTGATTTATCATATGGATAAATTTATCAGGAAAACAAACCCTTTCCGTTCTTCGGCCATTTCCTTTCTGATGTTACTCTGTTAGATATTTAACTTAAGGAGGAGTTTCCTAGTTATCAAAAACCAGATAACTGAGAGTTTCCTGCATTTGATGTAGCTTCTTGGGAGGAGCAGTGGCTTTCAGGTAGCACCAACTCATCGCCCATGTACCAAAGGCATTTGGTTGTGGAGTGCACCTTTACGAAGAACAGCTCTTGATGGAACAGAATACAACCTTCTACTGCTGGACACTGAAGGAATAGATGCTTATGATCAAACGGTTAGATTTTCTCTGAAATATTTTATCATTGTTGTACTGGAAAAAACACGGGCAGCTTTCTTCAACTTACCATGCTTTTTTTTTCCTTATCGTAGATTCTTATTCTTTTAAGTTTTACCTACCCTCAACCTCCACTAAATGATAAAGAAAATGTCTGCTATGTGTCAACTCCGAATAATTGTTTTTTTTTTTGTTTGAGATGGTACTCTCAAAAAAATGTACCTCTATCTTATTCATTTGGGTTTGATTAAGTTTAAAGGAACAACAACTTAAGGAGTGCCTTTTGTCTATCACCCCCTGCCCTTCTATTTATGTCTTCTTTCTTATTCATCTTTTAGTTGTTCAACAGGGAACATACAGCACACAGATATTCTCCTTGGCAGTCCTCCTCTCAAGTATGTTTGTTTATAACCAGGTTTGAACTACTCAGGCATGGATCTCCTATCTCTTTCTGACTAGATGTTCTTGCGAGATAAATCATTCGATCATAATAGGCTTAGGATATGTGTCTTGCAATAGTGCCTTTTTTACCTTTTTGTTACTAATGAGAAAAAGACATTCTCACGAGACACATCCCTCCTCCTTTTGATTTATATGCTTCTATTGTTTTCAGTCAGCCTTTTATTGACTTTTTGTTTGTCTTGTATCCAATTTAGACTAATTTCCTAATATTTTTATTAATTTAGATGGGTGGTATTGATGAAGCTGCACTTGATCGCCTCTCTCTTGTCACTGAAATGACTAAGCATATACGTGTTAGAGCTTCTGGAGGAAGGACCAGCGCCTCTGAGCTTGGACAGTTCTCCCCAATCTTCGTTTGGTTGCTTAGGGTAATTTAGAATTTATGTATTAATATCAGTTTATCTTTTTTTCAGCTACTCTCTTTTGAACTATAAGTTAATGGCATGCAAACATTACTTTTTTCTTTTAAATAGGATTTTTATTTAGACTTGACTGAGGATAATCACAAGATAACACCACGGGACTACCTAGAGCTTGCTTTGCGGCCAGTTCAAGGTGGTAGGAGAGATGTAGCTGCTAAAAATGAGGTACTCACATCCAATCATTCTTCTTTCATTTTGCTTATTCACAAAAGCTCAATTGCTATTAATAATCATCTCTATTCTAAGGGCTTTAGTGGTATTTCTGCTTTGTTTTTCGATCAGCTGGTAGTTCTTCCTCACTGATAAAAAGAGTATTCTCTCTATCCTAAGGAATGGCTAGCTGATCTTGTAGAATACTTCCACTTTTTTTTGTCTCTTATTTTGTTTAAACAAGTTTCCGTAGTAGATAAAAAATTTAAACTTGTGACTGCAGATTAGGGAGTCCATTCGTGCTCTTTTCCCTGACAGAGAATGCTTCACCCTTGTGCGGCCACTGAGCGATGAAAATGAGCTCCAACGGCTTGATCAAATACCTGTCAGTGCTAATGATTCATTTCTTACATTCTCAGGGATTATAATTACTATCTAATCATTTTACTTGTGGGAATAAGCCTTTATAGTTTTCTTACTGTGGTTTCATGTCACATGCAGATAGAAAGACTAAGGCCGGAGTTTAAAGCAGGTCTTGATGCTTTGACAAGATTTGTTTTTGAGAGGACAAAACCCAAGCAGTTTGGAGCTACTGTAATGACAGGGCCAATATTTGCCCGTATAACTCAGTCCTTCGTTGATGCTCTTAACAATGGGGCAGTGCCCACAATTACATCTTCATGGCAGGTCAGTGTTGTTAGTGCTGTAGATATTAGCACTTTTTGTTTCTTCAATTTGCTTGATGTCTTTGTTGTTCTGTGTCTGCAGTAGTATGGGTAGTTATATTATATTTAGTTGTGGACACTGGCTGGATAAGCTGGGGAAAAAGATTATTCTTGCTTTTGATGTTTTTATGTGCATGAATTGTAACCAAGAGTCATTGATATTTTGTAATAGAGGCTGGTGACCTTTATATATTGTTTCATGACCTGGTGACCAAGAGTCTTATGGTAAATATTGTGTCATAAGGGACTGAATACTGATACATATGGAAGCCACTAATTATATATTATCATATTGTTTGAACTAGTAACATGAAGCCACTAATCATATTTGATTGTATTTATATTCTGGTCATGACTTTTGTAAAGCAACAAAAGTTCTTCTTTTCCATGTTGTAATATTATTTAATAGAGGCATCTTTATTTCCTCTACTACGATCTAAATCAACTATTGATTAGTTTGTTTGACAAAAGAATGATTATATGACATTTTTATGCTCAGGTTACCTTTCTTCCTTCTCATAGATTGAATATAAAGTTTCACCAATTCTTTTGACTAAAGTTGAACTATTTTCATATTTTGCTCTAGGGACCTTTGTATAATTCTGCCTGCAGATTGCGCATGGCCCTTTATGAGGTTTCTGTATCTTGGCGGCCTTTTTTGTTTTAGTTCGACTTGAATACTTGCTCTTCTGATGTTCATTTGGACTGTTGAAAAATCAGAAAAATTGAATTTGGAATACATGATGGGACCAGTAGGATAGTTGTAGAATTGCGCCCCCTTCTAAACTATGTTAGATAGTTGAGCTGGGAAGTACTTTGCTAATAGTTTTTAGAAGTAGGGGTGCACGATGAGATTTAAAGATGTCCAATTCTGCAACAACTAGTTTTTTGGCCCTAAGTTGCTCGGATCGGGTGTCCAATATGGGTGCAGATCTTGAGGTCAGATCCTCTTGATCTAAATTTTAAGATTCTGGGAGGCGGATCCATATATGGATACAGGTGCAGGGATTCAGTTAAAAATAATTTATATAGCTAAAAATAGAGTTATAAAATCTAAATTGTGAGATCATGTGAAAAACCCGAGGAGGAAATATTGATAAAGAGGAGAATCCTCGAAGAAGATAAAATGAAAGGAAGTGGCAATAAAATTTTATATATACAAGGAATTCCGTTTTCTTCAATTTCACCCGAGTTTTTGTTTTAATTATAAAATCATTGAAATCCTGTTGGCTATCTCACAACTTCCCCTACTTCCTGTTCCCAAGTTGTTGAATGCCTCCAGAAATTTATAGGGAAGAGTCTTGAGCTCCATCAGGTCTCTACAATGTTTTCCCAGTAGTTTGTGTGGGCCTATGTCCATGTCAGTCGGTCTTTTTTACTAAACATCCTAGAAGATATGGTGTTTGGCACCAAATGGATTAGTTGGATAAGATTTTGCATCTCTAATGTTAAATTCTCCCTCATTATTAATGGTGGGACTAAAGGATATTTTCAATTTCAAGGGGCGCTTAAACAAGGCGATCCCATGTCACCATTCTTAGTTATTCTAGTTATGGAAGGTTCAAATCACATGCTCAGAATAGCCAAAGGAAATAGGTAGATCAGAGGTTTTTGTTCTCAGGCAAATAGGGGCCGTGCTATGGAAATCCGTCACCTTTTTTATGCAGATGACTCACTTGTATTTTGTGATGCAGAATTAGACTAAACCAAACATGTAAGAGTCATCTGTACCATTTTCGAAGGTGTTTTCGGGTTAAATGTCAAATGGCACAAGAGTTCTATCTTCCATGTTAACCAAGTGAATAATTTAGAACTCTTGGCTAAGACTCAGGGATGTTAGATAGCATCACTTCCTATCAAATACCTTGGGTGCCATTGGGTGCAAAGGATACAACAACATACCCAGTGAAATCCCACAAGTGGGGTCTAGGGAGGGTAAAATGTACGCTGACCTTACCACTACCTTAGAGGTAGAGAGGCTGTTTCCTGGGAACCCTCGTCTTAAAAACCCGTAAGCAGAATAACTAGATATGAAAAAAAAGGAAAGGGAAAGGAAAAGAAAAGGAAAAAGGAAGACCACTAATAACAAAAGTACATGATAGTGTGTAAAACGGTAAAAA
>JBCEWC010011646.1:0-16506 GCA_038996855.1 Solanum aculeatissimum | reverse complement strand
AATTTCCATGCATTTCATAAAATTCAAACTTAAATTATCATTAAATCACCTAATTTCTACAGCCCACAACTCAATTCGTTTAAATACTTTAAAATTTAAAGAACCCATAATTAAAGAAAACGTAAATTCATAATTTAAAGAAGAGGGTTCTTGGGTCTTCATGGATGAAAGGGAATCCATGAATCAAACCTGCATACCTAGAGATTAGCCAAGAGAATTGGGTGATTTCACAACAATGATGATTTTCCCCAAATTTTTTCAAGCTTTCATCAATGGAGGACAAGAGGATTGAGAGAATTTTGATGAGGATTGAAGAGTGTTAGAATGGATGAAAGGAGTTTAGGGTTTGATTTAGGGGTGTTAGGAGACCTTAGAAAGACTAAAAGGAGCATAGGATCTAATTAAATTACGAATTAACCATTAATGAAATGGACTAGACCATTGAAAATAGGGCCTCACGGAGGACCCCCAGGTGTCGTCCAGAGGCTCACGGACTGTGAACCTGTCCTTGAGACCTCACTTGGTCTCGGCTTCGACTTGAACTCTCGAGGGACTTTCTGGACCAACCCACGAGGGGCCTCACAGACCGTGTAGCTGCACACGGACCGTTTACTGGTCCGTGGAGCATCACTTGGTCTGGTGTCCAACCCCAAACCTTGGCAACATCTCTAGATCACCCCAAGGGACCCTTCACAGGCCGTGAAGGGTCTTACAGATAGTGAGGTGGTCCATGGGACCACACTTGGTCCATGGCTTGGACCCCAACCCCTAGGAGCACACTGGACAAACCCACGAACACCACCATAGACTGTGGACCACCAAACGGTCCGTGGTCCCACCCTTAGACCCCATTCCGAAACCCTTTTCTAGTATACTTCCAATTACGAGCAGTCTCATTGCCAGGGCCATAACTTTCACATCCGAACTCCAAATTGAGTTAAACCAGTTGTGTTGCAAATATAACTCAAAGAGATTCAATTTTATATATAGTAGCCCATACAGTTCATCTAGTACCAAAAGATATAGCCTCTCAAATTGAGTGCTGCCGAAACGACCTTACAACCTTCCACCAAAATGATTCCCTTGAATCAGGCCACTTAAATAGAACCCATGGCTACAAAAATTTAACCATGACCAGTTCAATTCTAACTTTGACCAACCGTTATGAAGTTCAAAAGTTTTTGGATTGTTACAATAAACAAGTATACTACTATTATTTATGGGGAAAGGTTCTCATATACCCTCAACTTTGCAATTTAAAATTAATGTATTGTACTCATATATATATATATATATATATATATACTTTATTGTTATATAAGTAGCCCAAATATACTCTTTTGATATAACAGAAGCAAAAAAATCAACTTTAAACTAATTTTTTTAATGCTAAAAATTTATGTATAAGAGTATATTTGATCCTTCTTTGTAACACCTTACAACTCTATTCTTAGAATGTGAAGTTTTTCATCGTAAATATATAAGCTTGAACCTAGTGATATATTACATATACCAACGATTTAAGCCTTATTCTAGATGTGGAAAGTGTATTAGAAATGGATTAAGGTCATAAGAGATCTCTAGTACTTAGTCGAGTTCAAAATATTCCTATCGAATAAGTTTTTCACATTAGATTATACAAGGGTCTACTTTAAATGACCATAGCTCTCAACACATAGAGAATTTGGTGGCCCATAACTTATCAAATTAAAGGTCTCTAAATCCTCTTTTCATTATCATCAAGATTGCCTCATTTGGAGTTTGGGGTAAAATGTTATGACTGTTTTACTATTTACCGTCAGAGCAGAATTGGTTCTACAATCTTGAATTACGGGTCATAGATTGAACTACAAGCCAATATTTTTAGCTCGTGGATTGACTCCTGCAAGTCAAATTTTGGGTCCTAAACTCTACGGACCCAACTACGAGTTGTAGAAGCTTCTACAATCCATAGTTTGGGCTCGTAAAATGAGTTTCAGGGCCCGAAACTCACCCTAGTTTCTATAGATGGCTTCTACAACCCGTAGAAGTTTCTACGAACTGTAGATGGCCTCGCACACGAGTTGGACAACATTTCAAGAAGCGATATTTTAGTCCTTTCACATCCTTTCTAAGCATAAATTTGATTGTTTTGCAACTAATAAAATTCCTAAACATTACCATTCAACCTCATTATGCTCAACTATATTCTCAAGACTTAGAATAAGATTTCAAGAGGAGAAAAGTTAGAGTTTTCAAGCACCTTCTTCAAAGTTCTTCAAGAATCTCGTTCTTCCAAGTATGTAAATGTAATGACCCTCCAGGTCATTCTTATGGTTCCACGATTATCTTATCAGTTTGAGCATGTGTATAATGACCTCAAGCTATTTTTGACTTGTTGGTACTGTTGGTGTGGTTGTTGGGTGAATTAGTTGAGATTTATATAGCTTTTCGAGTTGAGCAGAGGTTTATAACTATCAAATGAGTTTTCTGATAAACTCTAGTAAACAACCTCAAAGTGGAATTCTAACGGTTCCATCAGCTTTGGAGCGGCCAAAATAGGCTAAAAGCATGGTTGCCTGAGATTTGGGAGTTTTGGTATGAGTTTAAATGGAAATTTACAAAATCAGTTCAAGCATAAGCTTAAAAAAATAATTTTCAGTGAAAACCTAGGTAAACATTCTCAAAATGAAATTTTAATGGCGCGGTAAACTCTAGAACGTTGAATTTAGTTGGAAATGACCTTGCGTTGGATGGCGAGGACTTCCAGACGCATTTTGACCCTCTTAGTTATTTTAGTTAAAATTAATCGAAAAAAAGCTGGATCCTCATTTTATTGTAGAGAGCTTCGTTAAAATTTTGACCATACTATTGGATCCAGAACATCAAAGTCAATGTGGTTGCATAGGTTGTTTGTGGAAAACGGTCATCGAATGGGCCCGGAATGCCCCGAAGAAGTTTTGAACATAGTTGGTGCAGTACAGCAAGATAAGGCCTTCGCATGCACGCAGGCCTGCCCGTATGTGAAGAAGGCCAGGCCAGCGATGCCTGCATCCACGCTTCTAGGTTGAGTTCATGGAGGCTTGGCATGCCAGCGCTCACGTCTGCGTGCAACGCCTGTGTCCGCGCGAGGCAATGGTAAGGCGGTGGCCAGCCACGTGAGGGAGTTAAACAAAACTTTTAATCAACATAACTTTGGCGTTACATATTGAATTTTAACGATTCTAAAGGCTAAATTCTAAGGAATTTTGCAAGGAACGTCGTGGGGACCTCAAATTTCAGCTTTGGTAGGATTTTAGGTAAAAATTACTATTTTTTCTACGTATACTATCATAAATTATCAGAAACTTTGAGTTACAATATCTTCGTCGTTTCTCATCAGAATTAAGTAAAATTTGGGTCTAAACTGTAATAGTTTTTGAGACTTACGCTTTGGTATATTTGTATTCTACTGATGTGACTGTATTTGTGAGTAATTTGATCAGAAAGTTGTTGTAAGAATTTTGTTTTGATAAAAAATGTCATGTGAATTTTAGGTTGTTTCTCCTTGTTTTGAGCTCAATTTTTTGCTACAGACTCAGGGTGATGTAGAGATCATTTTACTGGAGTTGGTTCAGTATTTTGGGTGTGGTTCCTATTTTAGTCATAATTAATATTGTTTTTATTTCTTGAGATATTATAGCCAAAATAGACATAATTATATTGTGATTCATATTTTGATAGAAGAGTCTAGAGGTTGTTAGACATGGTAAAGCTCATGTAGATTGATTCGGAGCGTATGGAGTCGTCTTCCTGGTAGGCTAGGCTTTCTCAACCTCTAGACCGAGTTGAAATGTATGTATATTTGGAACCTATTTGTTTTTAGAAGTTCTGAGTAGGTTATGTATATGTGTTGTTGAGGTTGGAATTATC
Source organism: Solanum aculeatissimum (assembly GCA_038996855.1). Classification (NCBI taxonomy): domain Eukaryota; kingdom Viridiplantae; phylum Streptophyta; class Magnoliopsida; order Solanales; family Solanaceae; genus Solanum; species Solanum aculeatissimum. The sequence goes on along the minus strand of JBCEWC010011646.1, from coordinate 12,615 downwards.
ATTTAGATTCTCTGTTATGTTAGCTAGTATTAATGTTCTAGGAACTGTAAATGTTCTAGGAAGGGGTTGTAAAAGCAAGATAGAGCGCGACTAAGGTAAGTTAAGCGTTGATGCTGCTTGTGTAACATATGTTTGTTTGTTTAAGTGTTGATTTGACCTGTTGGTCCTACTGATATTGATATTTATGTTATATTTAGTATGATTCTGGTTGTCTGCTACTCATGCAATGATTATGTCCTATTAAAGGCTAAATGCAACCCTATGTTACGTGAATGATATATATGCCTATTTAGATATTTGTTTACCTATGTGGGGATCTAGTACTGGTGATATGTAGTATTTGAGAGGCTAATTGTCAGTTATACTCCTGGTTACACATTGTGACTCTGTGGTTATGATTCCGCTGTTATGATTCTGTTGGTGCATTGTATTCCAGATTCTCTTATGGCTGAATTGTGTTTGTATAGGTAATATGCATGTTGTGCTTGTATGATATATGTCAGTATATTATTGGGAGTTACTGGGTATAAATCGGACTTGGTGGGTTGAACTTGGGATTGTGGTTTTGGCTTATATGATAGTTATATCAATTGTACTGGTTGGTTGTCAGTACTATTAAGCTGTGAATGACCTTATTGGGGGATTAAATGTAAATGTATGCTACAGGACAGGCATGTACACCTATCTTAATACTTATTTACCTATGTAAGTGGTTTGGTATTAGCGATATGCATATTTTGAGAGGCTAGTTATTGGCTATACCCCACGCTATGCTTTTATACCCTATTGCCACAATTTTGTTGATACCAGTTGTCCTGAATACCTGTTGTGGTTATCGATCGGGTGTTTACTGTAACTCTAGAGGCCTATAGTTGCCTTGGGTTGTGATGAACCTGTTAATCGTTGGACATGATCTTGTAATTATTTCTATTGATATATACATCCATTTGGTTGCTTATGTACTTGTTTTGGGATTTCTAGTATCAGGAAACATGCTACACCCTAGGAAGAGAATTATTTGTTATACCCCATGCAATGCATTAAGGTCTTTTTGTTGGAATATTTTGAACACACTAGGCTCTTAGTTTCCTAGTAACGAGGTAAGTCCCCTATTTGTGAGATATATGTCATACCTATTTATGGGGTGTATGTCTTACCCAGAGATTTAGCGAGATTATTTGTTATTGATGGGATATTGAGTTGCATACATTAGCGGGAAAGCCTATTAATTGTCCTGGGAACTTGTTCTTTTTTACAGCTAGTTTGTCTATTGTTGCTTTGGTTACCTGTGATGCTTAGCAGTTAAGATAGTTATTATGATTCGAGATACTGGGGATATTACTGGTTATCCATTTTCTATGGGTCTTAGCCTAGGCTTAGGCCAATACTGCCCTAGGTTTACTTTACCTAGGACCTATGTGGTAACATATATACACAATATGACACGGTATACCTCAGGATCAAGAGTCATATTTTGACACGGTATACCTCAAGATCAGGTGTCATAGACAGACACAATATACATACATCTCAAGATTAGGTGACTCATCAAGTAAACCAATCAAAAACAATTACAAATAAAATTTTATTTTTCTTTTCAGTGTTAGAAGATTATCAAAATTTTGAAAATTATGATGCACAATCAACATACAATATAATATTTTCAAAATGAACAAAATTAAAAGCTAAATAACAAGTGAGTTTGGAAGATATATAGATTACTGACACTCGAATTTAAGGACAAAATTTGTAACATATACGTGAATAGAAAATTGCAAGATTCGTACTCAACCAACCCCAACCCTCGAAATCAGTTCAAACAAACAAAAATCTCAAAGGATAAATGTAAAACGATAATACTAGGAACATTAATCTTCAAAATTTCTTCCGAAAATTGTTAGGCATCATTGTCAATGACTCGTTGCTGAAGTTTGGGGTAGTCTTTGTGGTTGTTCGACGTCTTGATGTTGAAAGATTGGAGGACCAAGATTTGAGATTTTTAGGCGAGGAGAGACTAAGAGGGGAAAGGGGTCGGCTGGTGGAGATATTGTTAGGGGGACATTGCTGTGAGTTTTAGATAGGTGAGGGTCGTTATTGGTGGCAGCGAGTGCGAGAGAGGAGGGTGAGGGAGAGGGATTATCGGTGGGTTTTTCGATGAGGGCGTGAGGGCAACGTCTGGTGGCTGCTGGCGGGAGGAGGAGAATGGGTTGTTTGGACACAACAAAAAAGAGGTTGCGATGGGGGGTGTGAGGGCGGTTGGTTGGTCAGTTTTTATGGGGTTTCGCTGGAGAAAATGGAGAGAAGAGGGGTGGTGATGATGCGAGAGAGGGGTGGTTGGTGGAGGAGAGGAGCAGAGGGTCGTTTGCTTTGGACAGAAATAGGAGAGGGGGGCTTCCAAATCTGGTGGAGGGTGGTGTGTGGTGGAAGTCAACGAGGATGTGATGGGACAGGGAAGAGGACGAAGGGGTTCGCCGCAGGGGTGTCTTGGGTGGTTTGTCGGCGAAAATGGAGAGAGGGATGAAGGGGCGGCCGGTTGGTTTTTGAAGGTGAAAAAATTAAAGTGAATTGGGGGTTTGGGGATTATGGTTAATTAAAAATAAAAAGGGGAAAATTTTAATCCTAGCCATGGGATTACAAATAATGAACGACTGTGATGAGTTCTTGAAGGGATGGATCGGATTCGGATCAAGGATGGGTTATCCGAATTTAATTTATAAGAAATTGAATTGGGTATTTAAAATTAAGACACAAATTAACTTAATTGAGGTTAAAATTGAAAGAAATTAAATAGGAATTGACTAGAATTGAAATCAATTGTAAAGGAATTAATTAGGATTGAAATAAATTTCAAGGAAATCGACTAGAATTGAAATGAATTTGATAAAAAAAAGCTACGAATAAAATAAATTGGGATAAAATTGAATAGATTGTCATCTAATTAATAAGTATAACACGAATTAAAAATAATATTTCGAATACTAACCTTTATGTGACGAAAATACGTAATACATGTTAAAACTGTGATGTAAAATATTAAACGTTTTAAAATAAATTTTAACAATTGTCAAAATAATATATTAAAATAGATAATGCATTTTGAAAAATAAAATAAATAATGAGTATATTATTAATACTAAATAAAATAATAAATAATAGAATTAAACTATAATAAAATAAATATTACTGCTACTATTTAACATTTCTACTAAATAATAATAATAATAATAAAATAATAATATAATTTTATGTTTTATAACGAACAAATGTTGAAGGTTAAAAAGTATTAAAAATACGTATTTATCGGATAAAATTGAAAATAAACTTCTTTTTTTTTTTAAAATATTTAAAAAAATATATTTTAATCAAATGACAATCTTGAATGAGTTTAGGTCGGTCAAAATTGGATGTCAACAGCTGCCCCTTCTTTGCTCGGGAATGAAGGATGAATTGTCGAGCAAAGAAAGTTGACGGAGTAGCCGATTTTGTTCGATCGATGAAATATTATCTGAGGGACCAAAAAGGGGTGTAAAAATAGTACGACCGAGACTTCAGTTTTCAAGTCACCTACATACCTCTAGTTATACGAGAAACAAGTTGTGTGTAGTTCTGGATTTAGGAACGAATGAAATTCCTAAGAAATAGAAACAACAGTGCGGGGTTCAAAGAAGGAGTGATAATATCTAGAACTGGAAAGGTCGAGTTATAGAAAATGATTCGGGTCTCGAAAGAGAATAGAAACATAGAGATAACACAGATGGTATAAAAGAGAAGTTAGTGGTTCGTTGAAATTGGAATAAAACAAAATCATATCTTTGGACCGAAAAGCTGAATCTACGGATGCCTACGAATTTTGCAATCTGTAACTAAAACTCATTTAGACCATGAGGTGTGCTATAAGACAATAAGGATGACGTCTTAGGCTATGATGTCTTGGACCATGATAATCATAATTTATATCCTCAGGTTATGAGATGATGTCTGTAGACCATGAAAAATGATGCCTTTGGATGATGACACCTTTGGATCATGATAAACATAAATTAAATCCTTAGGCCATGAAAAATGAAGCCTTCGGACTATGATGCCTTAGGGATATAACATCATGCAACTTTTGTGCCAGTGCAAAAATAATTTTTGGGCATTTATGCAAAATTTCTCGGGTTAATATCATGCGAAAATAATTTTCGGGCACGTGTAATTTAAATTTGCAGGCACATGCAATGCAATTTTCAAGCCAAAATAATGTAATGTAATTTTTCGGGCACATGTAATTTCGAACCAAAATAATGTAAAAATGAAATTTTTGGGCATAATGCAATGCAATTTTCGAGCCAAAATAATGTAATTTTTTGGGCAAAAGGCAATGCAAATTTTGGGCACATGCAATGCAATTTTTGGGTCAAAATCATGCAAAATATAATTTTGGGCACATGCAATTTTAATTTTTGGATCAAAATAATGTAATGCAATTTTGCGAATAAAATACAATATAATTTTTTCAGGAACATGTAATTTTCGGGCCAAAATAGTGTAAAGAAATTTTTTGAGCATATGCAATTTTTCGGATCAAAATATTGTAAAATGTAATTTTTAGGCATGATACAATGTAAATTTCAGGCCAAAATAATATAATTTTTCGGTAAAATGGAATGCGATTTTCAAACACATGCAGTTTTCAAGTCAAAATCATGCAAAAATGCAATTTTTTGGGCCAAAATAGTGTGATGCTATTTTAGGGCGCATACAATGCAAATCTCGGACATATGCAACGTAAAGCGTAGAGTAATATTTTGTCTTACTGAAATGATGATCGTTCAGACAATATTGAGGTGTACACTTGTCTTTGCTGCATTCAAAGAAAGATTGTCAGTTTATAAAGAGGAGAAGGTTAATCTATTTCTTCGTCATGGCCAGTATGCTCCTCTTGTTGTTGATATCTAGATTCTCATTTTGATGTCTTCTTAGAAGTTGTTCCTCAGTTCTGAATTTGAATTTAGCAATATTTTTTAAAACTATTCAAAAATATTTGCCCCAGTCACTTATTCGATGAAGAATATGTTCTTCTAGAAGAATTTTTGAGACCCTCTAAAAAATTCAATCCTAGTTCATGATCAAAGGGGTAATAAAGATTTTTATTATGATAAGACTGAACTTCATAGGAGCATCTACGTATCCCTATTAAACGGGAATCAGGTCTGACGTAGTTCTAAATACAAAATAAAATAGTGTTAAACCATTAAATAAACAATATTAGAAAAGAGAGTTCAGACCAGACTTCTTCATTTATTCTGCTAGTAGATGTTTCTCTCATAGGACTCGGGAGAGAGAACCTTTTCTTCAAATGGCATTAATCATGATCAAACTTCCTTTTTATTATTATTCAACATACTCATTGGTGATTCGAAAGTGGATTGTTGGACACACTGGGCGCAGGTTCCTTGAGTTGGATGGTTTTGGTATCTTTGAGTTTCTGAATTTTGTCTCTTAGAGATCGACAAGCCTCTGTGGTATGTCCTTTCATTCTAGAATGATAGACACAAACTTGTTAGGATCATACCTCTTGGCTTGGGCATCTACGGGTAAAGCAGGGATTGGTGTGATGTAACTAGCTTTTTTTAGTCCTTCATAAAGTTGGGCGATAGGCTTGGCCAGTGGGTGTAATATTTTGTGGGTCTTTTATCAAAATTAGGGTGGTTTTTATAATTTAGTTGTAGAGGAAATTGGGGTGGTGGTAGAGTAGTTTGGTAATATGTTGGTTGGGTGTTGTAAATGGAATATACAAGTTATTTCTATCATGGGGGAGGATCTTGGTAAGGGGTATATGTTAGATAAAGTGGGAAAGGTGCAGGGTAGGGAGATATAGCATAGTGAGGAAGAGGTGGAGTTAGGATTTGCGATATGATGGGGCTTTTGGTCCCATGTGCCAACATAACCACACTTTCTTCCTTTTTCTTGCGATTCTCAGGCAAATTTCCAGATTGTAGCGCCTTGTTGATGGCCTGAAGAGCTTCCAGGTTGATAATGGTTGTGCTTTTAATACCTTCCTCAATCCTTTTGCCTAGCTTGATGATATCAGCAAAGCTCTTCTTCGCGACAAGCATCATCCTATCGCAATATTGAGGATCTTGTGCATGAATAAAATAGTCCTTCATTTGAGACTCATTAATGGGAGCTCTAGCTCTAGCAGCCTCAGACCTCCACCTTTTGGCATAGTCCCTAAATATTTCCTCGGGATTCTTCTTTAGATTTTTGATGTAGAACCAATCGTGTGCATTCTCTGTGTTGAACCCAAATCAATCCATAAAATCAGAGGTCATGTCTACCCAACTTAACCATTTACGGGCATCTTGGTCAATGCACCACGTCAGAGCTTCTCCTGTGAGGCTTCTCATAAACAATTTCATCCTAATCTTCTCATCTCTTTCAACTCCAGCTAGTTTTTCATTGTACATGCGTAAGTGGGCCTTTGGATCACCAATACCGTTGAACAGTTCAAACTTGGGAGGTTTGTATCCTTCAAGTATATCCACATCAGGGTGTATGCATAAATCTTCATAGCTTAACCCAACTACTCCTTTATTTCCATCAAAATGTTGCAAGCGATTGCTCTAGCTATCCACCTTCTTAGCCATGGATTTAATCAGTATATCCTTTTGAGAGGATTCTGATTCATGGTGGTCATGGGTATAAGGGGTGGTTTCGACGTATATGAGATTGTAGTTATGATTTCCAAGGGTGTGGGCGTATGAGGTATTGCTGGTGGATTTGGCAAGTATGTTTGGGATGTGGCTAGAGTATAGATGGTATAATGTTGGCTCAGAAGGGCCTGGTTGGTATGGATTTTGTAAGTGGTGGCTTGGAATTTTAACATTTGGGGGCGGTATATTAGAGGGGTTTGGTTGCATTTGAGAAGGGGGTTGAACAAGTAGAGGTAATTTGGGAGAGTGGCTTAGGTAGTAGTGATTTGGTCTTCCATATTCTCTCCAAAAGGAGTGCCAAGAGAAAAGAATAGTTTGGTCAGATTTCGCATGCTAGCCATCTCTTCCTCAAGTTCTAGAATTTTCCACTCCAACCTTTAAACCAAGTCAGTAGAATGAGCCTCCCTTTCAAAATTTTCATTAGTGTTGTTGTCGTCAGCCATCTTGTCTTTTCTCTTATTGTTCAAACTTGGGAGTGGCGGGGGAGAAGGAGGATCCCCTTTTGATCTTGTATTATAAGCCAGAGTGCCTGGACAGATCAACCTTAGGAAGGGGAAAACATATAAAAAGAAAAGAAAAGAAGAAAAAAAAGAGTTCAAGTTAGTGACATAATAATATAAAATATAAAGATAAACATAATGATTTTTAAAAATAAACGTCCTAAATGCAAGGAGCCTCATTGAGCCAGAGGTAGGTCTAAAATGACAAATAAGTCATTCACGATAACCAATTCAATCCTTAACTTATTATTTAGAGTTTAGAGTCAAAAAAATATTAAAATAAATAAATGAACTATTTCATTAATAATTTTTATTACAATTTTTGAATGATAAATAATATATATAAAATCTAAGGGATGATGGGGTAACAAATGGGAATAAATCCTAAACTTCAAATCCTCTTCCAACATGAATTCAACATTATAAATCTGTAAAATAAAAGTAAATTTTCTAAACTCCATTTTAACAATATTTAGACTTGAATTAAATTATCGTGATCACGTAGACACATAATATGCCATATCTCGTCTAGAGAGTGATTGGACCCTTTAGACTTAAATAGGGTGGCTACTTATTATTGTAGATTTGACCCTGTAAGTCAAACTAGTTAGGGCTTATGCATGCATGACCTAAATCTTGGGTTGGATAGCTCTATCCTAGGTTTCTACAGAGTGGGTTAGACACGGACTAAGAGTGGTCCTATGCGAGAAGCACGTGGTCTAATGGTGGTAAGACCATCTGTTATTCACCACGCATGCACTTACTCTCTAAAAATTATATTTTGAAGAGGAGGCAGGAGAGGTGCAAAGGCACACCATAACCATAAAAATAGAAAAAAAGAAGAGCATCCCAAGTGGCGGAATATATGAGTGATATATCATTTTATCAAAGTGATAACAATTAGCACATAAAACAGTAATAAACAGTTACGGGGATAAGAAAGGGGATGTTAGATGGGATAAGAGAAAGGGGAATTAAGTTAGTGGGGATAAGGAAGGGGATGATATATGGGATAAGAGAGAGGAAGAGAGTGTTAGAGGGATAAGGGAGATGTTAGAGGGGATAAAGGATAGGAAAAAGGAAAAGAACATAGTAAGGAAAGGTAAAAGAGATAACAATAGTAGTAGTACACAAATAAGGCAAGTAAATCATATAAAGAAAAGGGGAAGGATTAAAATGTACAAAATATAACCCACATAAACAGACACATGTTTGGGTTAGAATCTAATATCCTAACAGAGTCGTCATTCTATCGCGCCCTATTTTTCCTTGCGAAAAGATGGAAACATGGACGACATCGTGGCATAATTCTTTTGGGATTTAAAAAGTTTGAAGAGTCGCCACCTAATGATTTGGGTGCATTAGGACACCATTTTAAACCTAATTCTAAATCTAAATCTAAGATCACCAGAGAATGGGTAAGGGTTCAAGTGATCTCGAAGAGAAGGTGTTAAGTTGTGACACCTCATAACTCTATTCTTACATGTACCCATGTTTTAAGACTCATTCTTACATTTGGAGTGTGTATTAGGGTCACAAGAGACTTCTAACACTTAGAGGAGTTCAAAACTTTTCTATAAATTGAGTTTATAGTGATAGATTATGCAAGGGTCAAATTTAAATGATCATAACTCTTAGCAAATAAAGAATTAGGTGTCCCATGATATACCAAATGAAAGATCTTTGAATTATCTTTCCAACGCAATTGGTTTCACCTCATTTGAAGTTTGGAGTCAAACGTTATAGTTTTTTTACTAAACACTGCAAGAGCAGTGTAATTCCACAAAATCATATACGGGTCGTGGATTGAAGTACGACTCGTAAAGTTAGGTCTCGTGGAAAAGCTCTGAAAATTAGATTTTGAGCTCCAGACTTCACGAATCCATCTACGGATCGTAAAGCCTTCTACGAGTCATGAATTGGTCTCGTGAAATATTCCAGTAGCTTCAAAAGTTTGCCCAAAAGTTTACGGAAGTGTCCCGCGGGTCGTGGAAGTTTCCACGGGCAATAAATGGGCTCGTGGACGTATTTTGATAGCTTTTTCTAAAGGGTTATTTTGGTCCTTTCTCACCCTTTTAAAACCTAGAATCAACGTTTTTATACCTAAACAAGTCCTAAAACCTATCAGATCACTTTTTTCACAATAAAACTCATCCTTCAAACGTAGAACAAAGTTTCAAGGGAGAAAAAGGCTAGGGTTTGAAGCATAAATTTGAGAGTTCTTACAAACAGTTCAAAAATTTGTATTTTTAGGTATGTAATGCTAATCAAAACATGGATTTTGTTTTTTCCATGTGCCCCATAGACCGAGTTATTGTAGTTGTGAACAAATTAAGTCTTCCATGGATGTTCTTGAAGATTTTTCTTAAAAATTCTAATGTGTTTCTGTATAATTATGCATGAATTATAGTTTTCATGAATTAATTATTTTAAATAGACGATTTTACTTTTCTACATGAATTATTGATATTTTTACATATTACGCTTAAATGGGCATTTATGAGTATAAATTGAGCTTGAAAAGTCTATAAAATTCCTGAATGTTTTTAACTTCATTTTTTTATTTTCTTGAATGCTATGAGTCCAAATGATGCACGATTGAGCCTTTATAAGTCAAGAAGTGAACCTTAAAAGAATATAACCAAAGTGTTGATAGTTGATGTGATGAATTGAGTTGACAAATGTCTAATCAAACTAGATGAATGAGTTAACCATAGGGTTGATGTCTTATGAGCATGTTGAGTCTTGGAAGGAGTATTGAGCACCAAATCGAGTAAGAGTAAGTTCAACTCGAACTCAATAACTACGTGGCTAGTATAGGAGAGGATTGAACCGTAAAATCAGATGACTCCTTATTGTCCCAAAAAGAGGACTTGATGTTAATATTGTGGATCCACTGATGGGATGTCCTTTACCCTGGCAAGGTATTAGATGGATGTGGCAATGACATCGCTTCATTGTATCATCACCGGCTCATAGGTGATGGTTCTCAATTAGAGAAACTCCCAAATAGGTCTTGATAGTACTCTGAGTGGATGGGATGAGATGGTATATGAGTAGTCATTATCTAAACTTCATTCTTACCTTAGGCTTTTGACTTGATGATAGAGTTCCTTACTTCTGAGTTGAGCTATTTTAGTTGATGTTATTTTGTCTTTACATATTTCATTCTGTCATTTTACATACCAGTACATTCCATGTACTGACGCCCATTTGGGCTTGCATCTTTTCATGATGTATAGATAGGTCCTAGCGATCATCAACAAATGTATCGTTGAGGTCCTATTACATTCAGCTGATTGGTGAGTCCTCCCCCTACTTTCGGAGGATGACATATTTTATCTTTTAACTTTGAGTTTAGATTTTCTATTTCATTGTTTTAGGTAGCCATGGACCTGTCATTGGCACCACTTAGTCAGATGTTTAAAGACTTCATAGACTTAACTTTCGAGTTATGTTTTTATGTTATTCCTGACTAGTTTCTTTCACACTAGTCTTACTTAGTTGATGGATAGATTGTTTGGCTTTTTGTATTGATTTTCATATTATCATTTCCTTTTATTGAGTATTCTTTGTTATTGATGTCTTCCACTATTAGATTATGATTGAACGAATATGATGAACCCAAACAGTTCGCTTGGAGCCTTGATGAGTCGTGAAAATGCGACTCCGATAATGCTTTTAACTTGAAATTTTCATGAATTCTCAAGTAAATTTATGGGTTTAATGTTTCGTTAGTGATATTTTTTAGGAATATGGCTAAGACATGGATTCTGATGAAAAGGGAGCTTGAAATGAAGATTTACACCACTATGTACAAGTATGAATGAGCTATTCTTATGCATGACATATGACATAAGAGTATGATTTGGCTTTTAAGCCTATGTATGCATGGTTATGAAGTATATTTTGGATTTTAAGTCTAAGTTAGCATGATGAAGATTTGAAAGACTTATCCCTTCCTTTTAAAGCATGTATATGTATATATATTCCCGTGGGATGATGACTTAGCACCGAATGAGATTGGAGGTGGGGGCTCAACCTAAGGGATCCTTAAGTAAAGTCTTCTTTCTCATAACTATGTGTCAGCATAGTTTCATGTTTATGCCCCTTTTTATGGATGGTATGTTATGAAAATCCTTCCAAAAAGATGAGTTCATAAGAAAGGTGGTCATTACGCCAAAAAGATGAGTTCCTGTAACAACCCGGAATTTTTTGAAAAATCTACTTATTATTGGAATTTTATGATGTAATACAAGTCATGGTTGAGTTTTGGTGGCCACGGGTTGAATTTAAGTGGCCGAATGCAAATTGGGCTAGATAGTGGCCTAGAGGGAATGTTTCGGCAGTGTACTTCAAATAATCATAACATTTGATTCAGGATGAACCATGTGGACTACTACATATCATATTGAATCTCTTTGAGTTAGCTTTGCAACAAAAGTGGTTTCAATCAATTTGGACTTCGGATGAAGGAGATATGTCCTAAATAGTGAGACTGCCTAAAATTCGGAAGCCATTGGAGATAGGCTAAGAAATTTGGCCAAGGACTTTGGCACGGACCATGAAACTTTGCACGGTCTGTTTAGTGCCTTGTGATATGTAATAGAGAGATTGGGGTGGCCTAGAACCACCCCTAAGCCAAGTGTAGGTCAACGGTTCCTCAAACGGACCGTTTGCACTTTGACGGGCCGTTTGCTGCCTCGTTGAGTGAGGCAGTGGCTAGGCCATGGCTTGGCTGAGGTTTTTGAGTATAAGTGAGTTTAAAAGGTACCTCACACGAGCCTTCAACCATTGGACGGTCCATTTAGTTGCTCGTCAAGTGCAGCAGAGAGTTTACGTGAGTTCGCGTTGAAATTTTGGCTAAGGGAGTTTTGACGGCAGGGTTGACGGGCCGTGTGCATCTTGAAGGCAATGTAGCTTCCATCTGGAAATGTTTTATTCCGGAAAGTTACGTTTTATTGAGAGTATTTTCGTGATTTAATTAATTCCTAAGCCTCTTTTAAGTCCCCTATGGCCCCTAAAACCTTAAGTACATATCATTAACCGTACATCTTCTTGGAAACGCTTTCAAACTTCTTCAAATCTTCTCAAGCCTTTTTGATCATCATTATGGAAGATTCAAAGAAAATTTGGGGAAAACATTCAAATCTTGTTCCTCTACGCAACCCTAGTGTTGTTATAAGGTATGTGGGTTTTAAATTCATGGGTTCTTCAACCCATGAAGCACAAGAACTCTAACTCTTTAAATTATGAATTTTTATGTTTTACTTAGTTATGGGTTCTCTTGATTTCACAAAACTCTTGATGTGCCACCATGGGATTGCCCCAGATTGGGAACCTTGTTTTATCCCTTGTTTAAGGGTGTCTTGGGATCTACCTGGCAAGTAGTCCATTCTGAGTGGTAGCTCGCTTGG
>JBCEWC010011645.1:0-16506 GCA_038996855.1 Solanum aculeatissimum | reverse complement strand
GGCGGGCATGGAGAGCATAAAACCGGTTGACCCTTGGAGCACCTCCAACCAGAGCCTTTGGTGGCTCTTGACCATCGGGAGCAATTTGAGCCTTGTTCACATTCTTTGGGAATTCTGAGATCTTGTGGTCCTTACTACCACACCCAAAACATGCACCTGTAGCTTGCCTACACACCCCCAAGTGACTTCGACCACATTGTGCACAACGGGGAACCCGAGGAGTATCTACGATTTGTGCCCTAGGAGGAGACACCCTAGCATATCTCATATTAGACCCTTGGCCTTGTTGGAAACGGCCAAATCCACCAACCTTAGCAATTTGGAACCCGCCATCAAGTAGGGCCCTCTTGGCCTCTTGTGCCCTCTTATCTTTCATCTTCTCACCCTAAATTTTCTCGGCATATGTCATAAGCCTCGAAATATCCATCTCCTTTATAAGCAGAGTCGTACAACACTCCTTAACAACCAAGTCCGATGTACCTGATATGAACTTGTGCATCCTTGCACGGGGATCCAAAACCAAAGTAGGAGCATACTTAGAGAGTTTGGTGAACTTGAGAGCATAGTCCCTCATGGTCATGTTTCGTTGACTGAGATTGATGAATTCAATCATTTTTGCTTTTCTAAGCTCAAGTGGGAAGAACGTATCAAGGAAAGCCATCTTAAATTCCTCCCAATCAACCTTCACATCCGCCACCCTCTCCATGAGCCATTGGCCATACCAAACTTGAGCAACATCTTTGAGTTGGTAGGCCTCCAACTTCGCCTTTTCCTCCGAGCTAACACCCATAATAGACAAAACCTTGGTAAGCTCATCCACAAACTCTTGGGCATCCTCATCGGCCTTTGAACCATAGAATTTTGGGGGATTCATACGAGTGAAGTCCCTCACTCTTAATGTCGGAGTAGTGATAGGGGCCGGGTGGACGGGCCTAGCTTGTCTGGCCACCACTTGTGATAACATAGAGATGACGTTACGGAATTCGGCATCGGTCACCTTTTGTTTAACCGGTGCCCTAGGAGCCATGTCCTCAACTTCCAGAGCTGGACGTGGAAAGGGAGCTCTTCTTGGAGGCATTTTCTGAAAGAACGACAACACCAAAGTTTAGAGGCATTATCAAGATTTCATGGCACGACAGAAGGAAGAAATAAAGTGAGACAATTTCCTAAAACGTCATCATAGCCTCTTGTTCATAGGCATGGCGCACATCACACCCATGACCAAGACTCTAATAGACGCGGCATGTTGGACTCCAAGGATCATTACTTCCTAGGGCTCTGATACCATCTTTGTAACGACCTGGATAGGGGGACCTAGATGTGACATGGCGAAAGAGGACCCGAAGGGGCCTCTATCAAGCCATCATAGCATCATTACACTCATTATCAGTTTGGAAATACGGAAGCTAAACACGTAGCATATAAGTTCTAGGGATTTGGGGATTTGGGACTTAAGCTATGGGGACAATACGAGAGTGGGATAAGCATACTTGCACATAGCACATAATCATTCGTCATACTCAACATTCAAGTCATTATCATACCATGGAGACATGATCACAAATCAAGTGAAATAGCATCATATTATATAACCAAATATACAACATACAAGTCAAACGTAGAAGAGTAAGATTTGTCCAACAATGCCTCTACATAGATGAGCGGCGCCTTAACAAGTTTGAGGCTCACCCTCAAGGAAATAGAAAGTAAATACATGAAGATAATGAGGTAGATAGATGGTGGCTATTTCCCTTGAACAAGACAGCTCACCACTAGCAACTCCATCAACAAGATACCAAACGTCGTCCGGAAGAATATAGATATCACCCTCGTCCCCTACATAGTTAGAACATGTAGAAAAGAATATGGGTTAACACAATTAAGCACTAAGTATGCGGACATGCAATGTATATGAAAAGTATAGCATGACCAAGCAACATGACAAGGGGACACTATACGAAAGGATTGCACATAGCAAAAGAGTAGTATAACAATATGCCATGCCATGATGTATGAAGTGTAAATCCTAGGTTCATATATAGCGGGGATGTAACCTCAACCGATAAAAAGGGGTGACCTGAACGAGGCACTATCCTGATCCGGACTACGTGCCAAGTAGAGCCCATGACACCCTTCATTAAGGGATAAACATGACATAAAATCCCTATCGGGGGATTTATATACCCATGGTGGCACATGGTTTGACGGAATAGGCGGGGCCTTGGTGATACCCCATTTTGCCATCTACTCCCTCGGTGCTAAGTCTCATCCCAAGATAATATGTACATATACATATATACATGCATCATGTAAAACTAGAGACAACATTCTTTAAAAATCATGCATCATTAGTCATGTCAAAACATTTGTTCAAGAATCATGTACATGGTTTGACCATAGGCCTCATGAGTTTCAAGAAA
Organism: Solanum aculeatissimum; assembly: GCA_038996855.1. Classification (NCBI taxonomy): domain Eukaryota; kingdom Viridiplantae; phylum Streptophyta; class Magnoliopsida; order Solanales; family Solanaceae; genus Solanum; species Solanum aculeatissimum. The sequence continues at coordinate 14,086 of JBCEWC010011645.1, read as the reverse complement.
ACATTTCATGGTCATTCCATGGCAATGCAAGGGAGTAGCTCATCTATATGGGCTTGCAGGCAAGCATCATTACATGTCATTATGGTGCAAAGCACCCGTTATGTTCAAAGAGCCATGGCATGGGACATTGTGATCATAAGTCATAAACATTACATGAACATGAGTTTCAAAGAACCCGTTTCCATCATGAGTTTCATAGGAACAATAACATGCACATGTCATGAATGAGATACAAGATCATGGGTAATGGAATCAAGACTTGATTTAACAATTTGAAAGACATTTCATCATAGTTCATGTAGAAATCCATGAATAAGTCATAATGCAAGTTACCCATGCATCATTAAATTGAACATACAAGTTGAACAATAAGGGTTTCAATAATCATTCATGAATTCAAGTGTAAAATCATGTTTAAATAGCCTAATAACTACAGCACTCAAGTCCCAACACTAATCTATAACAATAGTGGACGAACCCCTAACTAATTGAAAACTTGAAATCAAATTTAAAGGGTTAGGGTTCTTAAGATCTTCAAGAATGAAAGGGGATCCTTGAATCAAGTCCCACATACCTTAGTTCCACCAACAATAAGCAAGGTCAACTTTAGTCAAGGTATTCTTCCCCAAATTCTTCAAGCTTACTTCAATGGAGGCCAAGAGAGTCGTAGAAATTCAAGAGAGAGTGTGGGAGAGTTTGAATGAATGAATGAGGGTTAGGGGAATGTTTTAGGGGTTTAGGAGACCTTAGAGTACCAAAAGGGGGCTTAAGGAAATGTTAAATCACGAAAATACCATTAATAAAACATAAATTTTCGAGACTAAGCAATGTGTGATGGCTGCTACAGTTCTTTCTGGTGGTCACACGGTCTGTTTGGCTCCTCCATCAAACAACACTTAGTCAATGTTTCAGCGCAAACTCTCGGAGGACTTTCTGTAACGCTTGACGGACACTTTTGATGGACCATTTGGTGGTTGACTGGCTGTGTGAGGGTCCCGTGTGCCTAACCTCAGCCTCCCAGCCTTTTCCATGGCTTTTCCTAGCTACTATCCCACTTAACGGGATAGTACACGGACCATTTGGGCTCGAACGAGTCGGTTTAAGGTCTCGTGGTCCTACACTTGTCTTAGGGTGGTTCTAGGCCACCCCTAGCTCACTGGAACACTTGAAGATTCCCTACACGGAACGTAAAACGTTTCACGGTCCGTGGCCCTTCCCTTAGCCACTTTTCTGAGCCTATCTCTAATGTCTTCCGAATTTCAGACAGTTTGATTGTTTGGGCCATATCTCCCTCATCCGAACTCCAAATTGAGTGAAACCAGTTGCGTTGTGAAGCTAACTCACATGCTTCATCCCACATGCTTCATCCCATATGCTTCATCCCACATGCTTCATCCCACATAAAAGGCTGTGACCCACATGCTTCATCCCACATAAAAGGCTGTGACCATTTAAAGTTCACTGCCAAAACTGTACCTCTAGGCCACCAACTAGCCCGTTTTGCGTTCGGCCACTTAAACTCAACCCATGGCTACCAAAACTCAACCATGACTAGTAGTACACTATATAAGGAAAACCATAAGGAGAATTTTAAAATTTTTGGGTTGTTACAGGTTGGCTGGTCTGACCCTACTGACCTCTCCTTGGAGGCCTATCACTCGGCATATAGAATCCTGATTAGGAGCCACTGAACTATCCCTCACGTTTAGCCCGCATTTCGCTGCCCCCTTGGGATTTATGACTAATCGTCTTTGGGGAGTGAGCATGATAAACAATATCTAGAAATGATCACATGAAGTCACTAATACATGTGTACCCATCCTTAATTGAGGCCTCAATCCTTGCAAAAAGTAATGAATTATCTCCTCCTTGATAGGCAAAATAACTATTTCTTACCAAGAGAGCTCCTCAAATCTGACCTCATACTATAGATGGGTATCTTCCCCTACGCAAGTCGTATAAACGTGTCCCAACGTAGGTCCCTGAAACTCCTAGGGCAGAAACCAAGTCATAAATGCGTCTATAAACTTTACTCAAGTCACTAGAGAGATATCTACTGGTCTAGTATCTCAGCAAGTCTGCCACTACTGTCTATCAGTCCCATCTAGCTGGTACGTAGTGAACTACAACCCTCAGGACTCTAGAAGTCGTAATACTTGTAACCGCTCCATATAGGTGGCCGAAAACTCCTATGCATCCTCACCTACAACTCACAAAAACCTCAGCGCAACCAATCTTAAAAATTACCCAAGTTACCATTGATCCTGAAATGATACGACTCCCTCTAGCTAGGCCAGAACCTCTAGAACAACAGGCTCTTCTAGTGCTTGGACTGGAGGTGCTGGAGCTGGCGATGCACCTTGTTGTAGGGCTCTAAGTGCTGCCATGAATTGTCCAATGGTTGCCTACACCTCTGGTGTAACTGCAAAGGCTATTGAGGGAGCTGGTGCCTCTGGGTATGGTGGAGTCGGGGCCTCTGGTCTCTGCTCCACTGGCTAGGGGGACTGCTCCCTATTCGAGACTAACGTTGCATCCCTACCCCATCCTCAAGCATGCCCTCTACGCACCATATCTATGAAAAATGAAGAAAGTCAGATTCCCAAAAATCAAAGAACCATTGACAATATCACACACCAAGAATCAATAACATTAGAAGTTTCCTAAACATCCCGTATCCCCTTGTAGAATAGCCACGGATGTCTCCGCACCTATCGTTGGACTCTATTAGATGGTAGCTCTGTATAGTTGATACCAGTGAACCTAGGACACAACTTACCCCATCTCCCAAACTACATGACTCATTTTAAGGGTGACACCCTCAAGAATACTAAGTCTCCAACCTCAAACTGGAAGAATTGGCGCCTGCGGTCAGCATAACTCTAGTGCTAACTGAGTTATCCTCAGTTTATCCTATATAACTCGGACACTGGATAGGGCATCCTGTAAAAAATTTGTACTGTATGGACTCGAGCTTGTAGACTCAATCCACCCAATTGGTTTTCTTTTTTAATGAAATAGCATTCCTAAATTTTGACCATTTTGCAAATTTTAGAATATCCTTTTCCTGCATATACAATAAATAAAAATCCCAATTATGTATAACCACTTCAAAAGTGCAAAGAAACTAATCAGGGATCAACAACATTTGATTGATTAAAATCTTGTGACTGAAATAGAAATCCGCAATCCTTCCATCGTAGAGTATAGTCAAGACACAATTTGTTTTTAACCATTTTCCAAGACACAACAAAACCTATTAATAAAATCAATAAAAAGATCAATTGATGGGTATTTTCATAGGCTAAAGCATTAATCGAGTAGATGTATGCATTAATTTTACTAAAACTTCTAGTCTTTTATAATTTTTTTAATTTCACGTTCTTTTTATAAGAGATTTTTATATTTAAGATATCTTCATTTTTATACATCAGAAATCTAACAAAGAAAGTTTTTTTCTATTTAAATTGTAAGAAAGCTATTGCCAAAATAATTAGTAAGAGGGCAAGAAATCACATTCTCTCGAATTCTAGAGGGAGTACTAAAAAATAACACATCAATACATCTCTTTCCCTTCTTTGTTATTTTTCTATAGGGAGAATGTAGTACCTTGAAAATTTTTAAGCTAAGATCCAAACTTTCCTCTTATTCATATGAGATCATACCAAGTGATTCTAACCTTACATATAGGTGTTAAATTCTATTTTATAGGGGGAAAATAGATTTGAGATGAATAAAGGTCACAAAAATTTCTTAACACAAAGTTGCGTTAAAACCTTTTTTACCAATTAAGTTTCGATATGAAATTCCATGAAATTAGATGATTCAATAATTTCAAAGTTGTGAATACGTGTTAAGGTCCTTCACTAAGTAATTTAAGTATGTCGGATGTGGTTTGAGGTCATAAGGGACACCCAAGGTCAAGCTAAGTTCAAAACATCTAGCTCCATCGGTTAAGTTTCGATATGAGTTCATAGAAGGATCAATTTCAAATAGTCATATCTCTTAACATATAATGAGTTAGGTGAACTATAACCTATAAAATTAAAGACCTTTGAATTAGCGTTCCAACAAAATCACTTTTTTCTTAATCAGAGTTTGGAGCAAAAAATTATGACCATTTTACTGAGATGTGTTTGTGCTATAAAATTAGGCGCCGATCAATTTGACCGCCAAATAATTCGTCTATCCGCCGAATTTGACTGTCAATTGTTCTGAGAAATCTTAAAAACTGTAAAAAAAAAAAGATGGTCAAAGGGTCCCATTCGACATACCACCAAATGGTTCGGCAACGGGATCCTTAGACTGTCGATTTGGTCGACGAAACTCATTAAAAGGTAAAAGAAATTTAAATTTTGATGATTATTTGACTTTACCAAAAGAATAATTTTGACCTTTTATCAATTAACTTCCCTAAGACTATTTTATAGTCTAATAACCTCTCATAAATGCATAAACCCTTGAAAGCATTAAAATTTTATACTCAAAGGTCTGCCAAAGAAGAAGCTAGGATTTTTTATATTCAAGTGCAAACCAAAGGTTTCTTTAAGTAGTTTTTTCTTCCAGGAATGTAATACTTTCTAAAACATGGAAATGGTTCTTACATGTGCTCCATAAATTGAATTAATTGAATTGTGAATGATTTAGCCTTCTATGAATGTTTTCTTACGCTTTTTCCTAAAATCCTACAATATTCTTACATGCTATTATATAATTGATAGTTCTCATGAGTTAATTTCTTCAATACATGAATTTTGTCATTTACTACATAAACCCCGGGTATATTGTCTCTTAAACTTGAATGTCTAGATTCTTTGATTGGTAATAAAAACATGATTGTGGAACCTATGAATGTGAATGGTATTGAATATGAATATAACCTTGATAAGACTACAATGCCCTTTTGTGTTTTCATAACTTGAACCCAAATGATAGAATAGAACTGAATGTTATCATACATGCATATTTAAACACTCTTAAAAAGATGTGATTTGTTTTATTTTAATGACCTTTGTGGTAGGTCAGGGGCTGACCAATACCTCTAGGCCTTATTATTAAAGAAACAAAAAAATAAAACAGAGTACAAGGAGGGGGACATAAACCTTACCTCCGATCCTATGGTGGTTCATAAGTCAGCCAACATACTAAGGTCGGCCAACTTATCCCCTCACTAGAAAGATGCAAAACCTAAACTAAAACCTAAAAGAAGACTCCTCTCATTACAATTAGTCATGGAAAGCAATAAATAAGGGAGACCCTCCCCTTACAAATCAAAACAAAAAAGATAAAAAAAGCCTAATCTTCACTAAGGCTATGACTACAACTAGACATATCCTAACTGAAGCTTAGGGCCACCAACCGTTCAACTAGCAATCTCTGCTCAAGGTGGTTTTTTTAACTTTTTTAAATTCTTTCTTTTAAAGATGGCCATGCCATAATTTTCCATGGTAAAATGAACTTTGACATCCCTTAGGAGTTGATGAACCGTAAAGAAAAGCTTTGAAGATGTAATGTTGTGTTTGTATTTACCTAGACTGTCAACAACAAAATTAGCTTCCCTATAAATATGAGTGCATTTGAAAGCCTGAAATTGGTTACTAAGATTATGAATTTTTGGTAAGAAGTTGTACAATGAGCCAAGGAGGTGGGAGCTACTGCTTGATCCATTTCACAGCTAGTTTGGAATCCATTTCCAACAACACCTTATTGTAGCCTAATTGGAAGCACCAAGTTAAGCCAAAGAGGCAACTTCTAGCTCAGTCTGATTGTTGGTACCAACCCCAATGTGAGAGGTGTATGCAAATACTAATTCACCCATATGGTTCCTATATATTCCACCAACACCAATGGTGCCTGGATTATTCATTACACTACTATCAGTATTCAACTTGACCATGTCTATTGAAGGTGTTTGCCTGCACATTTTGAAAACTTTCATCTCATGAACTCACCCCTCAATTATTCTGAAAAACTCTTTCCAATTAAATGGACAATTGATAAAAGGATAGGTAGTATAGAGAAGGTTGTATGTATCTCTGAAAAATAACATATTTCACCCTTGCAATATTAGAAGATTTCCCACCATATTTGCTTGGACATCTATTTTTCCACAAATTTCAGAAAATAAAGATAGGTAATGCTTAGAGGATGAGCTTATGAAAAACATTGTTACTTTTAAAAGAACACCACCTCAATACCAGGTTTCTCAAGGGAGAATAACTCTTAGCTTTTCCATTATAATTAGCAAAAAAGGCCCACACATCCCTTACAAACTGCCCAACCACAAATATATGGTCAATAATATCCTGCCCTACATCATGACAACTAGAACAACTGACAAGTTCATGACCAAAGATGATGATCTTCTCATTTTTTGGATGTTTACTCCTAAGAAAGGAGCATTTGAAAGGGATATACTTGTTCCAAGTATGAGAGTTAATAGGAGCTTTATCCCTCTTCATCCTAATGAGGTCCCAAGCTGATGAATAAGAAAAGACACCATTACTGTTAGGTTTCCATGCAATCTTATCTAGAATGGTTGCATTGTAAGGATATGACGAACCACGTGAGCAGGGACAATTTGATTGATCTTTTCAACATTCCATTGTCCCTGATTCAGGAAGGCTGAGAATTTGATATTATTAGGCCTTGTAGTGTCTATTCTGAAGTATGTTAAGGGGCCACACCCCAACCAATTATCCCACCAAAAGTAAGCTAAATTAGAGGTAAGGTGCCATTGAATATGAATGTCAATTTCAGCTTGTTCTTCATCATGTACTTCCAAACCAATGAATTTCTATTGTACCACTTTTTGGCAATGGAGTTGGCTCTTTGACAATACTTAGCTATAAAAAAGTACCCCATAAGGTCTTCTTGGTCCCAAAGATCCACAATGCTTGTATTGAAATGATGTTGCTACATCAGCTATCTATCTAACTACAATGTCACCTTCATCATAGGAATAACTTAAGTTCTTCCATGAGGACCAGTTGCATTTCTTTCAGTCATTCTTCTAACCTCAAAAGAAGTCAACAATGAGCCCTTGAATCTGTCTAAGAATTGTTTTGGGAGGGCAAACAACAGAGAGGAGATGGATAGGAAGGGATTATAATACGTGTTTCACTAGTACAACCTTTCCACCATAAGATAGCTTCCTAGTTTGCTACCAAGTGATCCTGTTCAAGACCTTACACACCAACCCAAAGTAGTAAATAACTCTCTATTTTCCAATATAAATCGGACAACCAAGGTAGGTCATAGGGCTTTTTTTGAATAAAACCAATAGCCTTTTTTATCCTTCTAATAGTAGAAACCAAAGCACAAGAAGGAACCATGAAGTGGATTTTGTTTTTATTGATTGGCTGCCCAGATACATCCTCATAAGTGGTGAGAGTCTGCATAATAAGCTTGAGGGATCTCCTCTTTCCAGATGTGAAAATAATCAAATCATCAACAAAACTTAGATGGTTGATCTGAAGACCTTTAGGATGCATGAAAAAACCATGATAGTGAGGATTCGAATTGAGCCTATTTAGTAACCTGGACAACACCTCTGCCCCAAGGATAAAAAGAGCAGGTGAGAGAGGATCACCTTGCTTATGATCCCTTGTAGATTGAAAAACATCCATGCCTAGATCCATTAACAATGATAGAGTACCAATTGTTATACATAATTCTCCACACCATATAAATAAATATTTCACCAAAACACATTCTTCTGAGAATCAGACATGTGTATGACCAGAAGATCCTATCATAGGACTTGGCCATATCTATCTTAATGACAACATTACTACCATAATTAAGATTCTTGATTTGATGAATGATTTCCTAAGCCAACATAATGTTTTAGAAATGCTCCTATTTTTTTACAAAACCAGATTGGTTGAGAGAAATAAGATTAGGAAGAATAAGGGCTAATCTAAGACAGAATTTTAGAGATAATTTTATTGGTAAAATTACTGAGGCTTATGGGTCTAAACTCAGACAATTTAGTAGGATGGTTTACTTTTGGGAGTAAAACCAAACATGCATGAGAAAAATATTTAGGAATACTCTGGCCAATAAAAAAGGCTTAGATAATATTGAAGAGGTCACATTTGATAATATCTCAACACACTTGGAAAAACTTCCCATTCATACCATCAGGGCCAGCCGAAAAATTTGGTTTCATAGAAAAAACCACCCTCTTAATGTCCTCAAAGTAGGCGTACTCTGAATAGTGAAATTCTGTTCATCGGTAACCATATTAGGAATGCATTGGAGGGCCTGTTCTTGAATATATTTATGATCACTAGTAAAGATGGGTTGGAAATGATTACAAGATGCTCTTGCAATATCATTATCCTTCTGTACCCAGTTATCTTCCTCATCCTAGATTTTGTGGATATATAGTCTTCTCCTTCTACCTCTGATCAGAGCATGGAAATAACTAGAGTTAACATCACTTTCCTTAAACTAATGTAGTTGAGTTTTCTGCATGAACATGGATTCCTCTAGATTTAGATATTGATATAGTCAACATTGATAGTATGAAGAGTTGTTTTGTCATCCTTAAAGTTAGAGTTGATAAACGTTTCTTCGGTTTGTCTGGTCTTTTCTTCAAATTCCTTAACCTTAGCATAAATATCACCAAATTCAGCCTTTGACCAATTGCTAAGAGTGGCAGATAATCTTTTAATCTTTTGATGATAGATCCACATAGGATTGCCCTTAGTATGTCTGTTCCAACAATTGCTTACAATCTCCAGAAAGGATTGTTGATCAGTCTAGCAATTAAGAAACTTAAAGTACCTAATATGGATGGTCTGATTATCAACCATTTCCAAGAGTAGTGGGCAGTGATCAAAACCCATACTAGGGAGATGAGACACAATTGTGTAAGGCATACAGTCTATCCATCTATCATTAATCATAGCCCTATCCAACCTTTTTCAGAATCTGATACCAACACCCTTAAGGTTCGACCAAGTATATTTCTTACCACTGAACCTAAGGTCAAGAAGACCACAAATCTCAATGACACTAATGAACTCAAAACTCTTTTTCATGCTATATGAAATTCCTCCCAGCTTTTCCTTAGGATAAGTTATCACATTAAAATCTCTAACTATACACCAAGGCATATCTGTGTTGGCTTGAAGTAACAACCTATTCCATAGGGTCTTCTGAGATCATCCTTGCATTTTGCATACACAAAGTTAATGATGAATTAGTGAGGATATAACACATGCTTGATCCCAAAAGTAATATGTTGCTCTTCATTGGAAATAACTCTGCTATCAACATCTTAATTCCGCAACAACCAAATCTTGTTATTAGGATTATGCACAACACAATCTATATTAAGTTGGATTCTGAAACTATAGATATGTACATTGTAATATGGTAATAAATGAGATGTGATGAATGGCTTTGAATACTTTGATTCTTTCCATAACACCTTGGGTATTAATACCTCTCATATTCCATATGATACTACTAATCATTGGGGCACATAGATCTGTAAAGCCTTCTGATTGGTCTACCAACAAGAGCAGAGTTAGTAGGAGTGCTCTTCTTGGAGTTGAGTTTTGATTATTGGAACCCTCTAGGAGATAGTCCTTATTCATTAGTGACTTTATAAACTTCCTCCTCTATGCCATCATTAAAAGGGTTGAAAGCTCATATTATATGTTCACTTACTTCATCATCATCATCCTCTTGTTCCCCAATTGGTTGTTTATTCCTTTCAACCTCATCCTCAGAGTTGAGGACATCATATCCATCACACTCAGGCACATTAGTAGAGGCAGTGGAATCAGTATTAGGAGCAGTGATAAATGATTTAGGAAGTTTTTCATTTCTTTTCTTCATTGTGTCTCTTCTTTTCTTGCTCAATTTACTTTTTTGATTTAGATCTCATGGTACTAGTGTTAGAAAATGATCCTATATCCTTAGCCATAGATCCCAAGTTGATGTTCTCGACAGGAGTAGATTCTACAAGATATTGCACACTGATTTGTTGGTGAGTATTAAGAACTTGATTAGTAGGGGTAGCAAGAGTTCTAAGGTCCAACCTAGGGTAAGTATGAGGATTTTTATGTAGAACATGAGATAGGTTCCCACCTTTTGGATCTCTTTCCTACAAATTAGTATGGCTCTCCTTCAAACCACCCTCTCCTCCAAGAACTTCACCAATAACATAACTATGGGGAGGGGGGAGGGGGAACAAGAACACTGCTTTTCTCTAAATTAATAGGGGGGATGGCAGGTTTATCCTGTAAGGGATGATAAACATTCATCATTGGAGCTAAGTCAATACTTGAGAATCTAGTATCCCTAATTTAAGCATCATTATTGGTTTTTACAAAAGGAGCCTTATCATTTTGATTGAAGCTTAGATTTTTGTTCAGTTTCCCTTTTCTTTGAATATTGATATCATTGATCTGGCTAACACTTTATATAGAAGGGTTACCCTTCTCCATGGAAGTTGAGTTACTACTGGTCCCTGTTATATATATTTTGGATAGGCCTGTTGATCACTACAGTTGGAGCCTCATCATTCTGACTAAAGCTTGGGCCTTTGTCCAAGCTCTCATTACCCTAAGAACTGATGTCACTGGTCTTTCTATAAATTTGTTTCCATTTTTTTTCTCGATTTGGCATCTTTGTCTCCTTGCTTTCATCATGTGATTAAAAATTGATTGGATGGTTGATATGATAGGTTGAAAGAATTGATTGTGATAGAATAGATGAACTAAAGGTGTCCATACAAGGCTTATTGATTGGAATTAATTTCTTATGAGCATTGAGTTTTCGCATGAGTATATATGACCGAATTGAGTGAGAGTAAGTCTAACTTGAACTCAATAACTACGTTACCAAATATAGGAGATGATTGAACTGTTAAGTCAGAAGTTTCCCTATTTTCATTGTCTTGAAATAATAGGACTTGATTGATTGTTGGATCCTGATTAGTTGATTCATCCTTTATCTTGAAAAAGTGTAAAATGGTTATGCTAACATCAACAAGATTTTTGTACGATAATTGACTCATAAGTAATTATTTTTTGATAAGATAAACTCTCAAATAAGTCTTGATAGTACTTTGATTGAATTGGATTATATATGATTAGTCTCTATCTAAACCTTACTCTTACTTTAGACTTATGAAATCTTGATCGAGTTTCTTACTTTCTTGATTTGAGTTATCCAAGTTGATAATATTCTACCTTGATGTATGTTTCTTCCTGTCATTTTACATACTCGTACATTTTACATATTGACTTCCATTTGGGATTGCATTTTTTATAATGCAGAGATAGGTACTACAAGTCATAAACAGGTACTTCACTGAGGATCATATCCCCTTTTAGCTAATTGGTGAGTACTCCTTTGTATTAAGAGGACACCTCTTGTGTGTTTCTAGCTTTTGAGTTAGTATTTTATTTTGATCTTTGGTATCCATGAACCTATCATGAGCACTATCTAGACAATAGAGTTAGAAGCTTCATAGACTAGATTGTCAAGTTCTGACTGGATATTGGTTTTTGTTAGTTTCCTTCATACTAGTCTTATTCAGTTGATTTAATATATTGGTTGGCCTTTGACCTTTGATTGTTAAGTAGAGTATTATTCCTACTGAGTTATCCTTGATTGTTGATGTCTTTAGCTGTTAGATTGTGATTGAATGAATGTGATGAGGTCAAGTAGTTTACTTGGGGATTAGAAATAATCTCTGAGTATTGTCCACACCAAGCATACCCTCCCGAGGCATGACAAACTTGGTATCATAGCACATAGTTCAAGAGGCCTAGTGAGTCTATGAAGCCATGTTTAGTAGAGTCTTGTTTATGGGTGTGTTGTGTACCACACTTTATAAGTAGGAGTCTACAAGACATTAAGAATTGTTACACTTTTTTTGTATTCTGAGTTTGTGTGATAGAGTTTAACTCTATTAAAGTATCCATCTGATTTGTGTGTTACACATTTACAGATCATCCCTCCTAAGCGTACCACCACTTAAATAGATACTTCAACCTCCAATATTGAGAATCCCTTACTAGAAGGTCCTACTCATATTGGAATAAGAGGACAAGATCGACCTGCCAGAGTTATTAGGGCTCCTCAAACACCTACTGCTCGGCTAGTTCCCACTTCAAAGGCAGAATTCAAGGGAGCCATTACTATGCTTACCCAACTAGTGGCCTCCTAGAGTAGCAATTGAGGTTCACAGTATCTTAGTTCCATTTCCTAGGAGCCCACTAATGCAACCAGACTTGGGGATTTCTTGAGGATAAACCCACTAGTCTTCACAGGGTCAAAGGTTGAGGAAGACCCCCAGAACTTCATTGATGAGATGTGGAAGATTCTGAAAGCTATACATACGACTGAGATTGAGGGAGTTAAACTTGCCTCCTATTAAAACAATGATGTGGTGAACATTTGGTACAACTAATGAGAAGATGGTTGAGGTGAGGATACCAAGCCTACCAAGTGGAGTAAATTTGAGAATGTCTTGATCATTTATTTCCCAGGAGTTAAGGGAGGTAAAGATTGAAGGGTTCATGAACTAGAAGCAAGAGGGGTTGGCTATCAAAGAATACAACCTCAAATTTATCCAACGATCTAGGTATGCTCTAGATATGGTCCAGGACATGAGGACAAGAATGAGAAAGTTCATATCTAGCTTCGGGCAACACATGAAGAAGGAGTACAAAGCGACATAGCTAATCCCATTCATGGACATTTCTAGGCTTATGGTCTATGCAAAACAACTTGAGAAGGATAATAAAAGGGATAGAGAGGAGAATTTGAGCAAGAAGGCTAAGTCAACAAGGACTGAATCTAGCCAGCATAAGTAGAGTAAGGGTAATAAGTCCTATTTTCAGAAAAGATCTTCTAGTTATGCACCATCCTTAATGAGTGCACCAACCCCACATAATAGGTATGATAAAAAGTCCAAGGGTTAGCAGAACTTTAAAATACAAGGTTCTCAATCTAAGGTCAGTGTGACCTTTTGTTCAAAGGGGAAGCCACCTTATGAAAAGTGTGGTATGATGCATTTGGGAAAGTGTAGAGAGAGAGAGGGAATGGTTGCTACAAGTGTGGCCAGATGGGTCACTTCCAGAAGGAATTTTCGACATGGGGTAACAAGGACCAGCCTTCTATTACATCACCACCAACCAGAGGTAATCAGAGAGGTATTGCATCAGGTAGAGGCAGAAGGACAAATAGTCTCTATGCGATAGGCAATAAATAGGACCATGAGGCTGCACCAGAAGTCATGATGAGTATGCTTTGAGTCTTTACGTTTGACTATTATGCATTGCTTGATCTAGGTGCAACTCTATAATTTGTAACGCCATATGTGGCTAGTAAATTTGAGGTACTTTCTGAGTGTTTACTTGAGCCTTTTGCTATTTCCACTCATGTTGGTGAGTCTATCCTATCTAAAAGGGTATATAGAGATTGTATAGTATCCATCTATCATAGGGATACCTTTGATGACTTGATAGAGTTAAATATGATTGACTTTGGAATAATCTTTGACATGGATTGACTTCATTCTTGCTTTTCCACCATTGATTGTAGGACCCAAATTGTTTGAAACGACCAAAAAAGTTCCTAAAAATGTGCTTCAGAAGTTACCGGAAACTTGTTTTAGCTATATCTAAATATCCATTTTATTTTTTGAAACTCCGACTTCATATTCTTGCTTAGGGGATCAAATTGAGTGGGAAATGGGTATAACCCAAATTTTAGAGTAACCGTATCAAAATCCAAAATTTCCAAGTAAAGACTTTTTCGAGGGTCTACTTTGGAGGGTCATAGCTCTTAGCACACAAATAACTTGGTGACCTATAACATATCCATAGGAAGCCCTTTGAGTTAGCCACCCAACACACTTTCTTTCACCTCATTTGGAGTTCGGACAAAGAAGTTATGCCCATTTTCATAAATTCCGTCCGTGCACGAAACGCAATTTCAAGAGAGCAAATTTACTGTTCATAAGCCTAATTTTTTTTCTAAGTGTTGGACCCATTTTTCCAAGGACATATTTTATTTCCTATATAGCATTAATTCAATTTCCATCTCTAAAACATTT
>JBCEWC010011644.1:0-16507 GCA_038996855.1 Solanum aculeatissimum | reverse complement strand
AGAAAATAAATAAATAAGAATTATGTGAGAGCGCCACGTAGGCGGGCTCCCAATACTCTTTTATATATATATATGATATTGCAAAAGTAATACTGTTATGTTTTATTTTATTTTTTGTGACATTTTTTCTTTTTTACTTCACCCAAAAAATAATGTTACCTTACTACAATTAGAAATAATTTCACTTTTACCTTTAATGAAATTAATCTCAACCACATAGATATCTAAACGTTATTTTAGACTACAAGTTTCAAATATTTTTTTCCCCTCTTAAATACCACATTAAATCAAAGGGTGCCACATTAAATGAGACGGAGGGAGTAACATGCTTGGTAGCAAATTGCAAGGTAAATCGTTCATGTATAAAATTAATATTGTGTTTAGTTTGCTATTTAAAAACCCGCATAATTAATATATGTAGTTGTGAGGGAATTAGTGTATTACTTTATGAAAGATAAAAGATGAAATAACTAATGTATGAATAACTAAAATAGTTAAATAACATATGCATAAAATAATACTCCTTTCGTTTAAGAAAGGATCGTCTACTTTGACTTGACACGGACTTTAAGAAAGTAAAGAAAAGTTTTCAATTTTGTGGTCTTAAATCAAAGTTATGTCAAATATATCAAGATATTTTTTTAATTTTGTGGCTTTAAATAAGACACTAGAAAGTTGAAATTAAAGTGTTGCCAAAAAAGAAAATAAATCATTTTTTTGAAACAGACTAAAAAGGAAAGTAGATAATTCTTTTTTAAATGGATGAAGTATATAAATTTCTCATTAGCTACCAAAGGACAACTAATCCCTACGTTACAACTACCTGCTTTAACTCTTAGGGGTCGTTTGGTTGGCAACATGTTATCCCAGAAAAATTAATTGCGGGATAAATTAGCCTGAGATAAGTTATCCCACCATATATATGTGATAATTTATTGCATCACTAAGGCAAAAATGATGCGATAAATAGTCCAAGGATTACCTTATATTTCCAACCAAACATGATATAAAATAATTCTACATTTTATCCCGAAATTATTATAATTTATACCTCATACTAAGCGATTACCAAATGAACCTTAAGTTCATACATGGGATTATCTCAAAAGATTTACAATCTCTTACTTTAACTATGAACTTAGCTAGAAACAGGACAAAATGAGAGAGAATGACTCAAACAGACAACATTAACTAGTTTGGACAGAGGTTTAATTGTTGTTGTTACATCTACTTTAGAAATCTTTTAATTTTGGTTATACTTATATCATCGTGTAAATATAATATCTTTAGAGGACCACTAGGAGACAAATCATTTAGTAGTAAAATGAATTCTACATGGACACAACAAAAGATTTATACTCGACCAAACTAACTTGGATTCCATCATAGTGGTATCATGTATGGTTGAATAATCTATCCATTTGCCTTAATTTCAGATGGGAATGGGAAGTGCCCTGGAGACACTATGTGGACAGGCCTATGGAGCAGGGCAAGTTCACATGTTGGGCGTTTATATGCAACGATCCATCATAATCCTGCTCGCGACGTGTGTCATTCTATTGCCCATTTACTTATTCGCGACTCCAGTCCTTGAGTTGCTAGGCCAAGAGACTGCAATCGCGGAGCTCTCGGGAAGATATACCATGTTACTCATCCCCCAGTTGTTTTCACTTGCTATCAATTTCCCTACTTCAAAATTTCTTCAAGCTCAGAGCAAAGTGGATGTGCTTGCTGGGATTGGATTCGCGGCTTTGCTGGTGCACGCTGTGTTCCTCTGGCTCTTTGTTTATACATTTGAATGGGGTACTACAGGTGCTGCTATAGCCTTTGATCTCACAAATTGGCTTACTGCTATAGCTCAATTAGGATATGTTGTTGGATGGTGTAAGGATGGGTGGAAAGGGTTATCGTGGGCAGCGTTCAATGAGATTTGGGCATTTGTGAGACTTTCTATTGCTTCAGCTGTTATGTTATGCCTTGAGATTTGGTACATGATGAGTATTATTCTCCTTGTTGGACATCTTAACAACGCCGTGATAGCAGTTGGCTCCATTTCAATTTGGTGAATACTATGTTTCTGATTAGATACGTTTAATCTCGTTGAGTCAAGCCTGAATTTCGTGTAGTTGAGATTTTCAAGTTCATTTCTGATTCCAATTAAATTTCGCGTTTTACAGCATGAATATCAATGGATGGGAAAGCATGCTTTTCATTGGAATCAATGCTGCCATAAGGTAATGTATACATGTCTTTATGGTTGAAAGAACTGCACTTAAATTTAAAAGCCTTCAGGCTTTTGACTCATTGATTTTCCAACAGCATCCGAGTCTCAAATGAACTCGGGCTAGGACATCCGAGAGCTACCCAATACTCAGTCTACATTACGGTGTTTCAGTCCCTCCTAATTGGGATACTTTGCATGGTAATTGCACTAGTAGCTAGAGATCATCTGGCCATTATCTTTTCAAGCAGCAAGGAGATGCAAGAAGCTGTTGCTGATCTTGCTTACCTTCTAGGGATCACCATGGTTCTTAATAGCGTTCAGCCGGTGATATCAGGTATTGCTTTGATTCAGATTATGGATCTAATATATTGCTTCGGAACAAACACTAATATTATTGCGCCTTTCTTCCTGCTTGCAGGGGTAGCTGTTGGAGGTGGATGGCAAGCCTTAGTAGCTTATATCAATCTTGGTTGCTATTACATTTTTGGACTCCCTCTAGGATATCTTCTTGGTTATGTAGCAAAATTGGGAACAAAGGTAACTAGTATTTCTAGTAAGAAACTTTGGCATATAAATTTAGCCTTTGTGGAGAGGGGAAGCAAGCTTAATCGTCTTATGTAATCAACATATAAAGTTTAAAACTTTTGTCTAAGATGATGAAAACTGAAGTATATGTTCGTGTCAGTTTAATGGAGTTGATTTCTCAGATACTGATACTTCCAGTTAATATCTCAGTTTGTTTAAGAAAATTGGAATGGACAAGAAAAATGACTTTATGAGATAATAACTAGTATATACACTGTAATTGACAGGATGCTCCTGCTGAATTGCATTCTTTCACATTGCTTAAATTATTTTACGCCTCGTGCAGGGACTTTGGTTAGGGATGATAGCAGGAGCAGCTTTGCAGACTCTTCTACTCTTGATTATACTGTACAAGACTAATTGGAACAAGGAGGTACGTCAAATGGCAAAAATATGTATTAGTATTTGCATCACCCCAATAATATATAGTCATATATAAACAACAGAATGAGAGGGCCTAAAATAATAGAGTAGGTCATTTTTGTTTTGGACTTTTAGGTGTGTCATTTTTTCTTTATCATTACCAACACCTTGACCATACTCTAGTTTCCCAACTACTTAGCCAAAAATACTATGTTTTGGAAGCTGGAAGTCATAAAATGTCAAAGTATCAAGTTGCAAGTTAATTAAAACCATAAAATTGACCCTTTACCAATTGACATACATGATTGTTACTAGTACTACTACTACTACAAGTGTCATAGTAACACAAGTTGAATTACAGGTTAACGACACGACGGAACGTATGCGCAAATGGGGAGGTCAAGATTTTGAGACACAGAAATCTACTGATGGACAGTTAGCTATTGAGAATGGTGGTGTAGCTTAAGTTTATGATTGATCCATGGAAATCTGTATTTTTCATGGTCATGTTTTGAGTTGGAACCTTTCAAATCTGTTTCTCTGTTATAGACTCACAATCTTCAATGTGGATTTTCAAATGGTACAGATTGTGTATTAGTAAATTCTTTGTATCCTTTCTTATAGCACAAGTTTATTTGAATTGAGAGTAGGTGGACGTTATCAAAGACCCATAAATATACAAAACAAACACAAATCCTTTATTTGTGGACGCATCACGTGCAAAGATCCCTCCTATCTATTTTTAAAATTACTATATTACACCCAAATACTCTGTGTCTTCTTTTAATTAATCATTATGTCATGTCAGAGTATTATAATTTTAGGTGATTGTTAAAAAGGTGACAAAATGACGTAACAAGGCACTGCTAAGGTTTTTTTCTTTTTAAAATAGGTCAGAGTTTCGAGTTCTGAGTAATAGATTTTAGAAAAATTCTAAAAAGATAACTAACTTTTTTTTAGATATCAAAAGATAAAGGCATAACCACCACTGCGCCTTATCTTTTTAAGTTAACGACGGAAATGGATCAAGAAGGTAAGGCGCACTGATCGCTGTGCTTTACCTATGTTTGTTTTTTCTAATTTTTGCGAAAAGGATGGCAATCAAATTGCAGTTTTGACAGTCTTACCTCTCATAAACAAAGGCAATTTAAAAATAAAATCTTTTTTAAAATATCGTTGTTAGTTTTAAAAAAGATTTCAGTGTTCCTAGATTCTTTAATTTGTTTTAAATATCACCTTATCAGACTTGCATCTTGTCTTTTAAAAAAAAAAATTATATGACAAAGGCAATTTACATTTTGTGTCTTCTTACTTTGTTATTTTCCTTTAACGCTGTTAATTTTTATATTATTAATTCTTATTTATTATAATTATAGTTATTATAATTTTTCATAAAAAATATAAATAATTTTAAAGTTAAAAATAAATTACATATACAAAATTAGAATATGAGTGAAGTTTCATGCATTCTATTTAACAATAAATTTTTAGTAATATATCAAAAATTAATTGGGTGTAAAATGATTGCGTTTTAAAATTCTTTTTATCTTTAATTTCTATATTTTTTAAATTAAAATAACTGTATTTTGGGTTTAAAAAAAAGAAAATAATTTAATGTTAATTTGTCAACTGATAGTGGAAAGTGTGATAAGAAAGAAATAGCACTATCAACTAAAATGAGTCATAAATATCCTAAAGTGACATAAATAGGTCATGAATCTAAAAGAGAACAAAAATGAGTTTAATATTAAAAAAATTTACACTTTATAAAATTTTTATAACGGATCATTAAAAAAAAGTCGTCAGCTCTAAAGTGTAATTTTTTTTTTTACACTTTACATTTTTTGCATTCTTTCTCAATATTGATTTGATGTATCATAAAATATAAGTTTTTTATGCTTTGTAAAGTGTAATTTTTTTTTTTACACTTTACAGTTTTTGCAGTCTTTGTCACATAATTATTGATTTGACGCATCATAAAAACGTGAAAAATTATTACGTTTTACATTTTTGTGTTGTTTTATTCTCGACCTCTATTTAAAGATACTCAAACATGGTATATTCAAGAACTATAATCCTCTTTTTTTTTTTTATTTTGATCACAAATAATGTCTTTTGAATATAAAGTTAGAGTTTCAATTTATTGAGATGGTGAAATTATACATGATGAAAATATTATTCATTATAGTTGTCCTTCCAAACGCAATGCTAATCATCAATTTATAGAAGAATGGGTGTGAATAGTACCAATTATAATTTGATTTTAGTCTAAAAATATCCGACTTTATTTTTATTACAAGGACAAGTAAATTTTGAGAATGGATTATTTATAATGACGAATCGTTGACCGACTTTTTGAAGGCTCCAACAGACTACATAGATCAAATCAAGCTAACTATGCTTGAAATCTATGTTAGGACGGAGCCTAAAATTTTTTTACACTTTATAAAGTGTAAAAATTGTAAAAACAAAATACTAATTACACTTTATAAAAGTGTAAAAAAAATTATTACCTCCGTCCCGTATTATATGGACATTTTCTATAAATATTTGTCCTATATTATGTGGACACTTACTAAATTATGATAAAATTAATTTTTTTTTCATTTTACCCCACTATTAATTAGTATATTAATGATTTTTTCTAACTTAATTTAATGTATATTGATATAAATAAAGGGTAAAATAATAAAATTTACTAGTAGATTAATGATTTCTTAATAATCGTGTAAAATGAAAAGTGTCTATATAATATGAGACAGAAAAAGTACACTTTAGACTTTAGAGCTGACAATTTTTTTTTTTGAAGATTCATTACAAAAATTTTGTAAAGTGTAAATATATATTTTTTATACTAAACTTATTTTTGTTCTCTTTTAAATTCATGATGTATTAAAGTGTATTTATGAATCATTTTGTTTGTCAGTTGAAAGAAATAAAAGGTAAAACCACCAAAATTTAAGGAAAAGGAAAAAGCAAATTTACCAAAAAATGAGAAAAGAGGAAAGGTGTTGAGAGGCAGAAAGAAAAAACTGTGGAGCCAACAAAATTTAACTGAAAGGAAAAAAAGCAATTTAAAGAAGGAACAAAAAGGGATAGGCACAGCTACATTGTGCCTTACTTGATCAGTCTTTTCTCTCGGTTATAACAGTGTTTACTCTTCCGGCAGTGGCAGTGAAATCGCCTTTACCATTTGGTATCTAAAAAATATTAATTACTCCCTCCGTCTAATTTTACTTATTGACTTGACACAGGAATTAAGAAGTAGTAAATGATAGGGGTAATTTTACCAAATCACCCTTTGAATATAATTAATACAATGTATTGAAAAATATAATAGGGAAGTAATTATAATTAATGACAAGGGTAAATTAGGAACAAAGTGTAAAATTATCTCTTGATTTCATAAACTGGATAAATATTGTTGGACATTCTAAAATAATATAGAAGCCAAGTAAAGATATTTTTTTATCCTTTTAACTCCGAAATTTTAGAGTTATCTAAAAAAAATGAGAAGTGGCGTAGAGAATTTCTATGGGATAAAAGGAGTAAATAAGTTGGTAACTTTTTAAAAAGTTGCACCCCAATAGAAAAATTTGTACCCGCCAAACACGAGGTACGCTCACTGTCAATATTTTATAAATGACTTATTCAGTCGAGCATCTTCCTCGCATTTGTTTATTATATTTGGGATGTCTGTCTCCGTCTTCCGGTTGAAAAAACATAAGATAAATACCTACTACAATAACAAGTCAGACCACAACGTAATATTTTTCCGGTTAGTCCATAGTAATGGAATCACCGTTGCTCGATGACTTCTCCGGCGACCACAGCCAGCTCATCGGCGACGATGGTGACTACCGGCCGATTTCAAGCATGAATTTGAATGAATTGTGGGGTGTATTTTGGATGGAGACAGTGAAGCTATGGGAGATTGGAGGACCAATTGCTTTCAATATCGTCTGTCAGTACGGACTCTATGCTATCACTGTTGCTTTCTGTGGTCATCTTGGTCCTGTTGAGCTCTCTGCTGTTTCGGTTGCTCAAACGGTCATCGGCACTTTCACCTTCGGATTCATGGTTCGGCTCTGATTTCCTACTACTAGTTGTACTCCTTTTGTTTCAATTTGATTGCCTTATTAAGAAAGTATCAGTTGGGTACTTAAATCGGATTTTTGTGGATTGCATTACTTATTTTGAGCTTTAGTTATAATTGAAATCGGATTATGTATTTATTAGTTAGATAGTAATGTGAGAAATTATGTTTCAAATTAAACGATGTACCAGTAATGCAGAACTCTCATCTGTTCTTAGGACTCCTTAGTTTCTTATATGCATTCTATGTGTAGATAGGCATGGGGAGTGCTCTGGAGACGCTCTGTGGGCAGGCATTTGGTGCTGGGCAAGTGCACATGCTTGGAGTTTACACGCAACGCTCAATGATAATTCTACTGCTCAGTACCTTCCTTCTCTTACCAATATATGTTTTCGCTACTCCTATACTTAAGTTCCTAGGCCAAGATCATGATATTGCTGTTCTTGCTGGGAAGTTCGCCATGTTAACCATACCTGAGTTATATTCCCTGTCTATCAATATTCCCACTTCAAAATTTCTTCAAGCCCAGAGTAAAGTTGGCGTGCTGGCCTGGATTGGTTGTGTGGCTCTCGCGGCCCATGCTTTTCTCCTTTGGCTATTCATTTATGTATTTAATTGGGGTTTGATGGGGGCAGCTATATCCTTTAATCTCGTAGGCTGGGTCAACGCGCTAGCTCAATTTGCTTACGTAGTTGTTTGGTGCAAGGATGGGTGGAAAGGATGGTCTTGGTCTGCATTAAATGAGATTTGGCCCTTTGTTAGACTGTCAATTGAATCGGCGGTTATGCTATGCCTAGAAACTTGGTATATGATGAGCATTATTCTCCTCACTGGCCATCTCAAAAATGCAGTTACTGCTGTTGGAGCCCTCTCTATTTGGTGAGTCTTGTGTCCTTTCTCCTATTTAATTAGCAATTTAGCATAAGATGATTATTAGGCAATGTGTAAGCTCGTTAAAATACAACTATACGTCCAGTCTGGGTCAGTGGCGGAGCCATATAGGTATTAAGGGGTTCATCCGAACCCTATACAATTTATATATGATAAAAATATTTTTTTAAATTTGGCTCCACCACTGGTGAGGGTAAGCGAGTTGAGCTTAAACTATGTATTTGGTTGAATTGAACACCTCAAATGGGCAACGGCAAGCTGGTAGTGATTTTTATTTGTTAATGAGATGATATTTTGTGAGCTCGAGATTTATGTTGATTGTCGTCGTCTTTCAGCATAAATGTCGATGGATGGGAAGCAATGTTTTTCGTTGGAGTCAATGCTGCCATAAGGTAATGAAGTCCTCAAGCTTCTCAAATGTGCACTTCATTTGTGTGTGAGTTTGAGTTAATGTATTGTTGCTTTCCCAGTGTTCGGGTCTCAAATGAGCTTGGGCTAGGACGTGCCAGGGCGACCAAATGTAGTGTCTTTGTCACAGTGTTTCAGTCACTTCTCATTGGGATACTCTGCATGATCATAGTACTTGCACTACGAAGTCATCTGGCCATTCTTTTCACCGACAGTGAGGTTTTGAAACAAGCTGTTTCTGAGCTTGCTTGGTTTCTTGGAGTAACAATGCTTCTCAACAGTGTTCAGCCTGTGATATCAGGTGTTGCCTTCATTAAATTATTCTGCTTCTATAGTTGAGGGATTGTCTCAATGTCCTATCAATGATCTTTTGGGACCAACTATGTACCGATTTGTAGGTGTTGCTGTTGGAGGTGGGTGGCAAGGTCTAGTTGCTTACATCAATTTGGGTTCTTACTACATTTTTGGTATTCCTCTCGGGTATCTTCTTGGCTATGGGGCTAACTTTGGAGTGATGGTAAACAAACTCTTATTCTCAAAGTTCAAATCTCTCTTTGCATTTTGACATCTTCATCTTCTGTTGTAGTTAACTTGTAATTGTAGTGAGTAAACACTAATTTGTTTTAGTATCTCTTACTCTCAACAGAGTATTAATTTGTCGCGATTTTGGATTTTCTTTTGCAGGGACTTTGGGGAGGAATGATAGGTGGACTGGCTTTGCAAACACTACTACTCTCGATTGTAATCTACAGAATTGACTGGAACAAAGAGGTTCGTGAACTAATGGTTTCTATTATCCAATTATTAAACTCATAAACAGTTCATGTTTGGTTAGAATCCTCGACACAAGATTACTCTATTGAGAGCAAGTAATGCATTCTGTATGAATAGTAATGAGAAAATGGGAATGCAGGTTGAGCAGACGACAGAACGGATGCGGATCTGGGGAGGACAAGACTTAGAAACAGAGAAAACTACAAATCCCAAACTTCACAACGGCTTAAGCACTACGATTGATGCATGACATTCAAAAAAAAATTATTACTGCGTCTCTCACACAACTGATGCTTTTGGGGCCACAAAATTTTTCCAGAGCTGGACTAAGTAAGCCATTGTTATGGAGAGAAATCCTCTCATTATACTATTATTATGAATTTCAAGTATTTTGAGGAGGTTAGGTTTTATGTATTCACTTTTTGGATATTAATTTACAAGTAGAGTCTTAGCCAAACCATCGCTACTGGAGATGCTAAACTGCCACAAAAGTTTCGTCCAAATTTGACTATAAATATTCAAAAAGACTATATTAACCTTTTCTTTTCAAAACAAAGTTAACATCTTTTCAAAAACAAATTAGGAGTATTTATTTTAACAAAAATGGACTCTTTGGATCCACAAAGCATTTGATGATCTGATCCCTTTTCTATTCTTTATTCTTCACTAGTTTGCTTCTTTTTCTTGCCGATTTCTTTAGTTGTCCCTTTAAAAAAATGATAAAAATAAATAATTATATCTTAAGCATTCAAATTGATCAAATTTACCTTATTGAAACAACAACATACCCAGTGAAATCCACAAATAGGGTGTAAAATGAAATTGAGAAAAAAAAAAGAAATTATTTATTTTATGTTTTTGTAAAGCTTGATTAATTTTTTAAAAAATTAAATCATTAAAAAATAAATTATTTATGAGATTTAATTTTAAATACTTCATTTATAAATAATTAATACATTAAACACTTTTTGTTATAAACATATTTAATTTGTAGTGAATGTCTATTATTTAGATTCCTTTAATAGTTAGGTATCCTACTAGGAGACCAAGTCAGTTTCTTACTTGGAGATCAAGACAGTTTTTTCCCTATAAATATAAGGGTTTCCTTCATTGTAAAATACATCAAAAAATTATTGAAGAGCAATAAAAAATCTTCTCTCTACTTTCTTCTTCTTTTACTTTATAATTTCATAACACGTTATCAACACGAGACCCTACCGTCTTAAAGAGTGAAAATTAAGTTTCAAGGCTAAGGTATTATTTTTATTTATTTATTTTCTCTTTATTGATATGACTATGGGTCTTGGAAACACCATTAAGATGAAAATAAAACATCAAAACAAGACTGTGTAAAGTTATAATATTCTTGTGTCACCATTTTGATGAAATTTTGAAAATATGAATATCTCACGGTCAGGGATCCACTTATTTTATGGAAAAGGCTAAAAGAAAGATATGACCACTTAAAAATGGTCATACATTCAAAATCATGATATGATTGGATGCATCTGAGTCTAAAAGACTTTTAAGTCTATTCATGAGTATGATTTTGTTATGTTCAGAATCACTTCTTAGTCGAAACTATGTAGAGAAACGATTATATATCAATTTAATGGAAAAAGAGTTTTCCACGTTTCATGCCTTGAATGTGTTGCTACCAAAGCAATATCGAGAGAAAAAATATTATGAACTGATTTCTTATATTCTTACGGTTGAACAAAATAATGATTTATTGATGAAAATCATGAGAATCAACGTAATAGATCTACACCACTTTTTGAAGTGAATGAGGTGTATGCCCACCATGTTGGGCGTGAAAAAGGACGTGGTTTTGATCGTGGTCGTGATAATGGCCAAGAATGAAATTCTTTTCTTGGTGTTAATCATCCACCAAAGAAAAATCATCGCCAATAGGGTGTTATCAATGTGATAAAAAGGGTCACTATACATGTGAGTGTCATACTCCCAAATACTTGGTTGAGCAAGCATCATTAAAGCAGAAAGAGAAAAATTTTGAAGTAAATTTTATCTCTAAAAATCATGTTGACATCATACAATTCGATGTAACAGATTACTTTGCACACCCTAAAAGAAAGATAAATCACTTGATTGGTGATGATAAGATGATAGATTTAAGTTATATCGCACAAAAAGGGTAAGACATCAAGTTAAAGTCTTGATGTACCATGATGATAAGATATTGAGTTCAACTCCCATTGATCTAAGATATCTTTATATGGGTAAGACATTGGGTTCAAGTCCCAATGTACCATATTAATGATATAATGATGACTAAAGCAAAATAATGTGCTTTTGGTGAAAAGTCATTAAATATGTTTCATTAAAATGTTCCATTCTCTAAAGTAATGTGGTAGCAGTGCATAATATATTTAAAAGAAGACAAGTGGTTAAATAATGCACATGAACATGAAATGAGGTACTAAACTATCATAAATTGATATGCTAAGATGATTGTGTTCCATTCTTGAAGAATGAGAACTTTTTGATAAAATGTTGTAGATACAAATCAATTCTCTGAAGTGAATGTGATAGTATCTAATAAAACTTCTCAATATGAATATGCACTTTATTGTGATATGATCACGACTCATCTCCAAAAGAGATATAGAGTAACTGAGAAAAAATAAATATGAAAATTACTCCCTGAGTAACAATTTGAAATCTGCTCATGTAATAGTAAATCAGAAATTCACTAAAGCAAAAGGCACGTGTCATGATAAACTTGGAGTTTACTCATTAGACATATATTGAAGAAATAAAAGATTCTTCACAATTGCTTGTTCTCATGATAAGTTGATTGGATCAACTAATGTTGAGATCGAATCCCCTAAATTCTGAAAGTATAAAAGGTGAATATGGGCTCATTCACGGTTATGTGAAATAGATATATCTATAAGATAATCACATGTGCATCTATTGTCAACTTGAAATTTGACATTCACAAAATTATTTGTGCAAGATAATTGAGTTAAGCGCACAACTTTCAAAATACATAGTCAAGACAATTCATCTTGATAATATTGATAAATATCGAAGATGTTTGACATTAAATGGCTCAGATAAATGGTCAATAATTACTTATGAGAACAAAGCTTCAAGGTCTGAAATATGATAAATTGCATATAAAGATATGCAACAAATCAATACATTCTGATCAATTTCTCTGTCAATTGATTTATGTTCAAGGATCATATGATTTCCATCTAATAAGTTTGGTATGCAATATATAATTAATAAATATATCATGATGCATAAAAGATGGATTCTCCAAGATAGATTGGAATATATGTTAGTTTGTCTAACATAAACGAGAGATAATAAAAAAACTAAGAGTTGAAATGCTCTTATTAAATATCCTTGAAGGACAAAGTCTATGATATACATGAGACATGCAATTGATCCCAAATAAGATAATTCTTGAAAGAAAAAGGAGCAAATGATCAAAATGGTCATAATTAAGAGGCAATGTGCTCTTGAAGAGTTTATGACATAACACTTCATGAAACCTCATGAGATGGGTAACTACCTGAAAATAATGAAGTGATGAGATCTCAACAAGTTATATCGCATTGCAAACCGACAATTTTTTTTTTATCGATAATGCCTTTGATACAATTAGCTCAATATTGATTATGAGGATCACATGAAAATAATGAAGTGACAAGTCTGCATAATTGAGTCCAAAAGATTGGTCTAAATTGATAGATTGACTTGATAGAAATTGATGAGTAAAAAAGTCTATTAAGAGACTCAACGATTTGTTGATTGGAGTGGTTGAGGTCTTATGAGCACTGAGTCTTGAAAAGAGTATCGAGCACTGAGTCGAATGAGAGTAAGTCCAACTCGAACTCCAGAACTATGCCACCAAGCGTAGGAGGGGATTGAAACCATTGAGTTGGATGTCTCCTCTTGATAGGTCCCTGAAAGAATAGAGGACTCGTTTGATTTGATCTGATCCATTACGGATTGATTCGTTCTTTACCTGGCAAGTATTAAACGGTTGTGACAACACCAACGAGATTGTTGTATAATCACTGGCTCATAAGTGATTGTTGTCGGATAAGAGAAACTTCCAGATAGGTTTCATAGTGATAGTACTCTTACTTGATTGGATTGTATTGATTTGGATTGTATTGATTGGTCATTGTCTACTCTTTATTCCTGCTTTAGATAGACCTTTGACATTTTGATTGAGTATCTTTGAGTTAACGTTTTTTTAACTATATATGTGTCACTCAACTATTTTACATACTCGTACATTCCACGTACTGACTCCCATTTGGGCCTGCATCTTTTCATGATGCAGAGACATGTACTAATGGTCATCAGCAGACACTTCGTGGAGGACCTAGTTACGTTCAGCTGATTGGTGAGTCCTCCCCTACTTTCAGAGGATGTCATATCTTATCTTCTAGTTTTGAGTTTAACTTTTCTATTTTATTTGGAGGTAACCATGAATCTGTCATTGACACCATTAATTAGTTGATAAAGGCTTCGTAGACTAGAGTTGATTTGTTGATTGAATATTGTTTTGAGCTAGTTCTTTTCATACTAGCCCATTTACTTGATTTGATTCTTCGTATATTAAGGTTGTCCACTTTCTATTTCTTTAAGTCTTTCGCTGATGTCTTATTTATTGCTTGAATGGATGTGATGAGGCCAAGTGGTTCGCTTGGGGACTAACAATAATCTCTGAGTTTTGGCCACGTCTAGGGTACCCTCCTTGGGCGTGACAAAATGATGCCAAATGGCCACAAATATTTGATGTAACATACGGACAAATTTGTATTTGCCTCACACCACCTTTCTATCCAAAACAAAATTAATTTTTTGTTTATTCCCCAAACTTCTTGAAATACTAAAACATAAATTATTTGTCTTTAAAAGAATAAAAGTTTTTCATTTTTTTTTAAACTTTTCTGAAAAAGTATGTAAGTATTGTGAATATGTGTATGTACCACCTCTTGCCAAGAGATTGTGCATGTAATTGTCCACATACCATGTGTCACTCTTAGCCAAAGCAACTTGGCAAAGAGTGACACTTGGCTATCATACTAAGATGATTATAAATAGTCTTATGTAATAGAAATAAAGATGGTGGAGAAAAATTGAAAATATACAAATTCCTTTTCCTTTTAATTTTATATCTTTTAATATATTTTATAATTTCTCTCTCTGTATTTCTTTTAATATTAACTTTTATAATACGTTATTAGCACAAAGCTCTATCTCCTTCAAGCTACTTTAGATAGGTAAAAAGGTAAGATCCTTATATTTATAAAAATGTCTAATATTACTAAATTTGAATTTACTACCATTAATATATCGGGCAAAGACTATTCATCATGGGCACTAGATGCTGAAATCCATCTGGATGTGATGGGTATGATAAACACCATCAAAGAAAATAATTAGGCATCCAGTCAAAATTGTGTCAAAGCTATGATCTTTCTCCGCCATCATCTTGACGAGAGATTAAAAATGCAATATCTTACTCTAAAAGATCCCCTTACGCTGTGGAACAATCTAAAAAATAGATATGACCACCTGAAGTCGGTCATCCTTCCATAGACATGTCATGACTGACTTAATCTCAGGTTGATGGACTTTAAAAGTATAACTGAATATAATTCTGCCCTGTATAGAATTATATCACAGTTAAATTTGTGTGGAAAAAATGTTACAAAACATGATAAGCTCGAGAAAACATATTCCATATTTCCTCCCACAAATATGCTCCTACAATAGTAGTATCAGGGAATGGGCTTTAAAAGATATTCTGAATTACTTTTGCACCTTCTGAATGTTGAACAACAAAACGATTTGTTGATAAAAAATTATGAGAGTCGACCCGTTGATTTTGTGCCACTCCCTGAAGTGAATCAGGAAAATTATAACCAGCGAGAAAGAGGTTGTGGCCCCAGTCGTGATTGTGGCCGTGGTAGAAGAAGAAATTATAATCATGATTGTCATCTTGCACCGAGGAATGATTAACAGTATAAAAATAAGGGTGAAAAGTAGAAAGCGGTGTCAAAGAAAAATTCAAAAAGTATATGCCACAGATGCGGATGAATGGGGCACTGATCACGTACCTGTCGATCGTCAAAGTGTTTGGTTCAGCTCTATCAAGCATCCTGAAAAAGGAGCGATAATAATGTAAAAATAAACTTTATCGCTAAAAATAACGATGAACCCATGCATAAGACGGGTAATAATGCAGAGGCAAAATTTATGTTTGAAGATAAAATTGAGCCCATGCATTTGGATGTAGCTGATTTTTTTGATCTCCCAAAAGGAAAGATGATCAGTGATGAGCCTTCTGTAGTCTAAATAACTTTCTTTTCTGTTTGTTTATGTTTATTATGTTAATATTCCTCTAATTTCTATACATAAATAAAGTATGTAATGGTTTTTTTTAATAGTAATGTTTACTTTATTTTGTTTTTTGAAGAAAAATATGGATATGCCCCAAATTTTATTTGGATCAATGATCAATCGTGAGGATATTTGTGTAATTGATAGTGGAACAACTCACGCCATTTTCAAAAATGAGAAATACTTTTTGTACTTGCTTAGGAAAAAAGTAAATGTTACTACAATCTCTGGTTATTCAAAATTAATTGAAGGCTCCGGAAGAGCTACTATATTTCTGCCTAACGGGACGAAACTTGTTATAGAAGATGCACTTTTTTCTTTAAAATCCCCAAGAAACTTGTCAAGTTTCAAAGATATCCGCCGAAATGTAAAGAAATTCTGATTCAAAAGTGAATCTTGAAACTAAATTAAAAAAAGATAAAATAATAAATTAAGAAGAATAGTGAAAAGACGATTTTGTCTAAAGCAGAGTATTTTAATGAAGGACAAAAAGTTCGAACAACATTTTTAACGGTCTTCACGCTTTTAATATAATATAGATATAGATTAATTTGATTCTGTTTATTTGTAACATGTCATATTTATATAAACTAGTCTTACTGTACGCGCTTTGCGCGTGGTCAAAGCGGTGTACCTCATTTGATAATAGATATTACAGAGAAAAATTAAATTTAATTATGAACTTATAAATTGTATGTAAAATAACAATATAATCCTATTCAACTTCTTATTTATTTATTTATAAAGGTCTTATATATAGAGATTCTAAC
>JBCEWC010011643.1:0-16508 GCA_038996855.1 Solanum aculeatissimum | reverse complement strand
ATTCAGTAAATAATACATATTATAAGTATTATGTGTGAATTTTAAATATTTTAGTATGATTTAATTAATTTTACATTATTTAAAAATGTATTATATTTATTGAAATAATAATAATAAAATTCACAATAATATATAATATTAAAGATGATGAATTGAATAGAGAGGGAGAAAGAGAGAAAAAAAGAAATTTAAAAAAAAGAAGA
Organism: Solanum aculeatissimum; assembly: GCA_038996855.1. Classification (NCBI taxonomy): domain Eukaryota; kingdom Viridiplantae; phylum Streptophyta; class Magnoliopsida; order Solanales; family Solanaceae; genus Solanum; species Solanum aculeatissimum. The sequence continues at coordinate 16,305 of JBCEWC010011643.1, read as the reverse complement.
GAAAGAGGACGTTAGAAGAAAGGAAAAGAGAAAGAGAAGAAAGAGAAAGATAGAGAAAAATAGAGTAATTTATTGATAAAATATATTATAGATCGTAATAAAAAAAAGTATTCTAAAAAAGGGTAATATTTAATATATGTATTATTTATGTAATTATCACTTTTTTATATGAGGAATGTCGTTTCGTTATGAACTACATGTAACTTGGCATTTAATAGTCTTTTATCTTCTTTGTTCATTTATAATTAAAAAAAGGAGAATATTTTACAAATTACTATGGTAACATTCTTACAAATTTTGGTTAAAATATCTCTGGAAGGATATGTAGCAAGAAAATGGATGTCGAAATTATTCGTATTTTCGTGAAGATTTTATCAAATTTTAATTATGTTTTTCAATATAATATTTGATTTTTCTAGTTATCTTCTGTCAATTAGCATAGTGTAAGACTATATAAGAAAATCAAATTCCTATTCCACATTTGACAATCGTCTATTTTTACTTTTGCTTCAATTTCAGAAACTCTACTTCACATTCTTCTTATATATCTCTAAACATCGATCGATAGACAATTATCACAACTCTAAGCATCTCACAAATATGGCATTGCCTAATGATGTTACTGGAGACAAAACTAGACAAGTACTGGCTGCTCAGGCACACATATTGAACCATACATTCAGCTTCATCAACTCCATGTCACTCAAATGTGCAATTCAACTCGGAATTCCAGATATCATTCATAGCCATGGACGAGCCATGACCCTTTCCGATTTAGTGAATGCCCTCTCCATCAACAAATCCAAAGGCCAGGATTGTATTTATCGTCTCATGCGTATTCTAATTCATGCAGACTTTTTTACTGAAGAAGAAGAGGGTTATCTACTTACTCCGAACTCACGTCTCCTCCTCAAAGATGAGCCTTTGAGTTTAGTCCCCCTTGTGCATATTGTACAAGATCCTATTTCAGTGGATCCGTTTCACTATCTCAGCCAATGGTTCGGGGACAACTCTTGTACTCCATTTGCGACTGCTCATGGCAAACCCTTCTTTGAATATGCAGGGAATGAAACGAGACTTAACCATTTATTTAACGAAGCCATGGCTAGTGATGCACGTTTGGTCATGAGTGTGTTGATTCAAAATGGTAAGGGGATTTTTGAAGGGTTGAAATCGTTGGTGGACGTTGGAGGTGGCACTGGAACCGTAGCTAAAGCAATAGCCGATGCATTTCCAGAAATAAATTGCATCGTGTTAGATTTGCCTCATGTAATTGAAGGGCTTCAAGGAAGCAAGAACCTGAGCTACGTGGGAGGAGACATGTTTAAATCTATTCCTTCTGCCCATGCAATTTTACTTAAGGTACACTATTTTTAATTCAGAGATATTCATTTTATGTAACCTTTTTCCTGACTTATGACAATTACAGTGGATATTACATAATTGGGACGACGAAGAGTGTACAAAAATATTGAAGAAATGTAAAGAAGCAATTCCAAATAAGGAGAATGGAGGAAAAGTGATCATCATTGATATCATAATATTGGATAACATAGAGGACAATAAGTCATACGAAACACAACTTTTCTATGACATGCTTATGATGGTTCATGTTTCTGGAAAAGAAAGAAGCCAACAAGAATGGGCAAAACTCTTCTTTGCTGCTGGTTTTAGTGACTACAACATTATTCCCATATTAGGATTAAGATGTGTTATCGAGGTTTATCCTTAATCTACATTCCACTTGGAAAAATTAAATAAAACTACATGACGAGCGATGATGATGCATATGTACTACTTTTTGGAGACAACTGAATTAATTATATTATGATCATTAATTAATGTCCATATCAATAAGATCAAGAATAGAATCTAATAAATGCCTTCGAACAATCTCATATACAAATATGGGCCCAAATAGAGCATCTTTTTTAATTTAAATAATTTAATTTTTATCCTTCACAAATAGTGAGATTAATTATTAGTATTAGCAAAAGTTATTCGTCTTTAGGTAGAATAATAATTCTAGAATAACTCATCCCTGAATAAAATTATCAAAATACACCCTCAAATCACTTTTATACATCACTAATTTTCTTATAGAGAATATTTTTTTGCAAACAAACAACTTACTATTAGAAATGGAAAAGGGGCAAATATTCCTCTCAACTTTGTGATTTAGGATAAAAATATATCTGTAGTAAAGAAGTGGTGCATATATGCTCCTATCGTATCATAAATGGTGCATATTTACCCTTTTTCTTAACAAATCTATATTTATTGAATAAATGAGACGTGACTTTAAAAAATTACCTAAATTATTTTTTTTACTCCAAACACACAACCCAAATGAAAAATAAATAAATTTCTCTTATACTCAGGGTGTGTTTGGTATGACGGAAAATGTTTTCACAAAAAAAGTTTTCTTGAAAAATAATTAAGTTGATTTCTAAATTTTTTCCTCATGTTTGGTTGGTGAGTGAAAAATATTTTCTATTGTTTAATTAGTAAATGAAAATATTTTTTTAAAAAAAGTATCCTTTGTTTTTGGCCAGAGAACAAAAAATATTTTTTAGAAAAATATTTCTGACATGCAAATCAACTCTAGTAATCGATTTGGAACTCAACCCCTACACCCGATGGGGACCTAACTCGACTTCTGACCCAAGATTGACTTTCAAAACAACACTTGACGCCAGACCTAACTTTCAAATCATTTTTTTTTAAAAAGATAATTTTTTAATTTTTTTGGGGGGTGGGGGTGGACAAAAAAAATATTTTTTTTAAATTTAAAATATTTGAAAAAAATAAATTTTAGTTTTTTCGGTGGGACTAGGGGGCTGGGGTTGGGGTAAGAAAAAATAGAATTTTTACTTTTTAATTACAATATGTTTTTCTTAACTAAACTATTTAATTTTCTTATTTTTCAAAAAATAAAATTTTAAAATTTTAATTCTTTTTTTTTGGGGGGGGGGGGGGGTGGGGGTGGAGGGGTGAGGGGTCGTGCTAAGGGTTTGGTTAAGAAAAAAATGTAATATAAAGTTGGATGAGAGTTTTAAACAATGTTTTCTTTAGTTTTTCGAAGAAAGTCATTTTTCTTAAATTTGAGGAATATTAGTTGATTTGAAAAATAATTTCTAAAACATTTAAGACAATCAAATATGAGAAAATTGAAAAACTTTCAAAAATATTTTCCTTCATACGGAACACACCCTCAGTTATAAAATGGGTTTGGATTACATCTAAATAATGATGGATTAGATTTTTTTTAGTTGGGTTGAGTCTGAAGAGGTTAAAAAACAAGTGAGACAATTTAAAATAATTAAAACAAACATACAAAAATTTGGTGATTCTCTGTTGGGTGTTGACAGTTACGAGGTGTTGTGATAATGACAAAGTGAACATGGTTCAAGAATGTGAATGAGATGATGAATGGTGTTATGTGAATGCTCTTAACAAGAAGTAAACCTGATACAATGAACCAGGTTCATCAGGCACACGACGAATAAAATAAGAGAGTGAAAAAAAGAAGAAAATATTATTTAAGTTAACAAACTCCTAAATAAGATAAACAAGGATGCTTGCCAAAAATAGAAGTCTGAGTATAACTCTTCTAGGGCGAAATATATAAGGATCAATAGGACCCTAAAAAGAACAGCTTTTGCATTGTACAAACATTGGTGATTCAACAGCAAAGGCAAGGAGCAATCATTGAGCTATAAATTGGAAGAAAGAAAATCTAAAGTTCAGATTTATTTCTGAAGAGAGTCTTGTTTTTTTTTTTTCTGTTCTACTTAGAATCATTATTTAGGTACAATTATTGTAAGTTTGAACAAGTTTTGAGAGTTGTAACAAGAAGTGAGTTTGGCTTCTTGGAGAGAAGAGTAAGCGATTAGAGTAGATTGTTAGAGTTGTGTTGACAGTGGAAGTTGAGTGATTTTGAGTTATATCTGCACATTGCTCTTTAAAGTTGGTGAAGTTGACTAAAATCCTACATGTTGTAGGTAGTGACTGTTTTTTCATTGAGCATTGAATTTTCCCACTATAACTCTTGGTGTCAAATCTATTTAATATTTTTTGTAGTTTGTGAAATAAAAATCTGATTCTTGTTAAGTGACTAACATCTTTTCATTTGGTATCAGATCAGATTTTACATAAAGGTTAAAATCTTGAAAAAGATCTATGATTGCTCCACCAACATCACAGAAAGGAGCGTCACAGATAAGACCACCACTGTTTAACAAAAAATATTTTGGATGATGAAAAAACAGGATGATAAATTACTTGATTGGAGAAAATCCTGATCTTTGGAATGTCATTTTCAATGGTCCCCCTATTTCTATAAAAAAAAAATCCAGATGGAATAACATAAGTACCTAAGGACAGGAAGAAATGGAGTGGTAAAGATAAAATAGCCATCTAGAATAATACAAAGGCCAAGGTCCTGTTAAGTACAATAGGACCTCAACTTATTTCGATGAAAAGGTGATTTGGGACAATTTGCAAACTGCTCATGAATAGACAAGTCAGGACTCAAGTTAAGAAGTCCAAGATTGGTAATCTAAATAAGCATTAAGAGTTGTTTAAGATGATGGTAAGAGATACAATTCAGAACATGCACACCAAGTTCACTGTCATAATTGATGAGATCTACTCACTGGGAGAAATCATTCCAATGGGAAAACAATAAAAAACTCTTAAGTATTCTACCTGAGTCGTGGGAAGTCAAAGTTGAAGCAATCAGTAAAGCAAGAGATCTTGACATGTTGACTATGAATGCGCTCATTGGAAATCTCTTGACCTATGAACTAAAGAAAAATTAAGAGAAGGAAATCGGAGGCAAGATAAAAGAGAAGAACTTGATTCTCAAGGTAACTAAATAAACGACTTTGAGGAAGAGAACATTACTTGATGACTAAAAGACTTCAAAGAATGCAAAAAAGAGGACAATCAATCCAAAGTAGGAACTATAAAAGGAACTTAGACAAAGATATCATGGGTAAGCTATGCCATAAATATAAAAGTTCAGATCATTTCATAAAGTTTTGTCTTCTTCGGGCGTTGGAGTATAAGAAAAACAATTTAGAAAAGGCAAAGGAGCCTGAAATGATTAGTATATTCCTAAGAATTGAAGAATAACAAATCAAGAGGCTGACCTTATTGTGAAACAGATACTTCCTGCAGTGAAAAACTCCTTAGGAGGAGAATCTAATAAAGATGGAGTTGAAAACCAGTCCTTGCTAGCTACAGATAACTTAGAAAAGTTTATTTTCCTAGCACTAGTGGAGAACATTTGTCAAATGAAGGACAACATTGAAGCTCATATGTGTAGAACAGATTTAAAAACTAGGGATGAAAGGGACAACATGACATTAATGGTTGGAACTGATCCTAAGCATGATGAGAATGACCACAAGACAACCAAGGTAAGATTTGAGCATGTTAAAGAGAATCTGTAATGCAATTCTAAGAAAAAAATAGAATCTTTATCCCTCGTCATTATTGATGCACATGTCTTCAAGGGAGAAGATAAAAAAACATATAGGAAAAATATGCATAGTTGAGAATTGAGGATGAGAGTCTAGAAATCATTAATCAAACCCTTCAAAAAGTTGTAAGTTATTTAAATTCCTCCAAAAAAGAAAAAAATATAAAAAAATCACGTTCACATGACTTTGGAAGAAAAAGTAAAAACCTTAGGTGATGAACTTAACTACTAAAAATGAAGCTCTCCTTAAATAATTGGAACAAACCAAAGCTAAATTAGAGCATATTATGAAGTGGACCAAATCCTCCTTTTGATGATATGCAAAAAGTTTAGTCTACTACCAAATATGAACTAAGCTTCAAGAAAGGTGGGTCTAAACTCGATGAGAATACCTCTACTATGTTGTGCACCCTCTGTGGTCAATCAGGTCACTTGAGAAATGGTTGCAAAAAGAACAATGAAGCTGTAAAAAATAACTTGATCTATCTGAAAAAGACTTATGGTGAGCAAATTGAGAAACTACTTTCCTCAAGTAAGCGCCTATTAAGATGGGTCACGAGAGATTTAATTCATTCTTTTTCTAACAAATAGGGACCCAAGTGAATCTGGATACCCAAGGCTAACCCTTGATTGTTTGTTGAGGGATTAATAGGAAGAAAAAAAAAAGCAATGGTATCTAGATAGTGCATACTCCAAACACAGAATAAAAAAATTACTTTCCTCAAGTAAGTACCTACCAAAATGGGCATGAGAGGTTTAAGTTATCCTTTTTCTGACAAATAGGGACCTACGTGGATTTGGGTACCTAAGGCTAACCCTTGATTGCTTGTCTAGGATCAGTAATAGTAACTTTATTCTATTGAATGACCAAGGCAGAAGTGCAGACTTTGAAAATGAAAAGCAAGGATAAATCAATGGAATTGAAAAAGTTAGGCCCTCACACTTGTATGCTATAGAAAATGTGTACTACATTAAGGGAATGAATCACAATCTACTGAGTGTGTCCCAAATGTATGACATAGAAAATAATGTTTTGTTCACAATATCAGAATACTGAGTAACTAGTTCAAGCACTAAGAAACTAGTTCTCAAAGGCAAAAGACACAAAAATATCCATAAAGTAGGTATCATGGGATCGAAAAGACCTGTGTTAAAGTGCCTCAGTATTGTAGATGACAACTCAACATTGTGGCACAAAAAGCTGGGGCATGCGAGCTTCTCAATAATCAATAAATTAATTTCTAAAGATCTCATCATAGGATTAACAAATGGGAAAGTCAGTGAGGATTAAGTATGTGGACTCTGTGCACAAGAAAAGTATTTGAGTCTGATTTCAAATCCAAATAAATGACGAGTACTCACAATTTGCATGAACAATTTCACATAGACCTTTGTGGGCCAATGCGCGTTCAAAGTCGAGGTGGAAAAAGGATTGCAGGTACTCGTTGATGAGCTAGGCATGATAAAGGACAACAAAGTTTATGATGATGGTTTAGATAATGAAGGAACTAGTTCTTTTCTGAAAAATAAAAGTGTTATCGATTCGGCAGTTGAAAGAGAAAAGTCTAGTCACCTTACAGTACAAAGAATGAACAATGATCAAGATGAACCTGGTCCATCCTTACTACTTATCAGCACCAGTGCTGAACCTAGGTCGTCTACACAAGATACTATGGGAGATGATCACTACATAATTGGAAACACAAGAGTATTTATCTAATGCAAAATCTTTTATCATCGCTTGATTCAAGTATTCACACTAGATCCAAGCTATGAAATATATGTATTTTTTTATTACATTTCCTTAACTGAATCCAAGAATATCAAAGAGATTCATTTGACCTTGTTAGATTGGGAGATGCGGATTATGTTAAATACTTTATAGACCGCAAATGCACCTCTAGGATGACACATTTTCTTGGTCTGTGTCTGGTATCATGGGCTACTCACAAGCAAAATTTTATTGCATTATCTACCGCTGAAGCAGAGTATGTGACTATTATATCATCTATGATCAACTCTTGTTGATCAAACAATAATATTTGGATTTTGGTGTAAAGGTAGGGCACATCCCTATAAATTACGACAATACTAGTGCTATTAATATGTCCAAGAATCTTGCACATCATATATGAATAAAGCACACTGATATGCGTTATCACTTTCTTAGAGAAACTGTGGAGAAGGATCATATTATCATGTCATTATGTAAAATGGAGGACCAGGTGACAGATATATTTACCAAGGCACTGAGAAGAGAACAATTTGAGCAAAATCACCCAACACCTAGGTTGTGATGTACCAATAATAAATTAGTTTCTTAGTCTCCGGACAGATCATGAAGTATGATTTGAAAAATGATCTTAATTGGATTCAAACTCACCCATCTTTGTACTATTTTAGATCAACACTGTAACACCTCTCAAAATGCATTCAAAGGACCTTATGAAAGATGCCTTGCATAATGTATCATTCGATTTTCCCTTGAAAAATCCTAGGCTGATTTCTTAATCAGGAGGCAAAATTATGTGAAAAATAGTTTCTTTCAATTTTTAGATCATCCTCATTGAAAAATATTTTTTCGTAAAATTTTGCATTTCCAGAAGGGTCCATGACCTCTTCGCTTTGTGGAGAGGTTTCATTTCAGTACAAAAGTGACCTAAAGTCATTTTAGGGTCAAAATAGAGAAAAACAAACTTTGCGCGAACATGACCTACGCAGGAGCAAACCCGCATCACACCCTTGGTTCATCACTGTACAAAAATTTTCGTACAATTCTAGTTTTAAGTGAGATCGTTTGAAACTCTTTCCTAACCATCTTTAAATGAACCTGAACAATTTTTAAGATCAAAACTCAGTACTCTATAAATAGCCCTTAACCCCCAAATTAACCCTATTATTCATCAATTCATCCACTACAAAAGTTCTCTTACTAAAATTCACCCTCAAAAGGTTTTTCCTCTAACAAGTAAGGATCTCCATTGAAGATCAACTCAAGATCTCTATTTTCTCTTCAAATCCTAAGGCTATTATTTAAGGTATGTGAGTTTTCATCCATAGGATCCTTTACTTAGAGTTTATGACTCCATAATGGGTCTTATTCAATTCTCACCCAATTGCATGAAATATTATTCAATTATTACTCAACTAAGTATGAATTACTATAAAATTATAAGATTTTACACAATTTTTGTTGAATTGACTATGAAACCATGCTATACCTATTTTTCTATGACTAAGCTATTATTTCATAAATATGATTCTAAGTATGAAAATATAATTTTATGATGATAATGATATGATGATGAGGGCGACTTAAGATCCTAATGTTTATGAAATGATAAAAGATAGGGAGTATACCCACACTATATGCAAAGCTATGTAGTAGGACTATTCATATGTGATGATATATTTTCATGAGGTCATGATACCTATTTTACAAGTTATGAAAGTATGATTTTGACAAAGTATGAATTATGATGATATCTGTTTATATGCATGCATATGTATTTCATGGGATATGACTTAGCACCAAAAAGGCCTTGGTAGATTTCTTTGTTTCATAACTACGTGCCACCATAGGTTTATGATCATGTACTTATAAGGCTAGCTAAGGGATCTATATAGTATCGTGATGTGACATATCGTGCTAGGATTGAGCCTAATGGGTGAAGTCTTTGCACATATTTGTAATACTCACTGTGCTAGGATAAAACCTAAAGGGTGGGGTATTTATGTAGATGTGATTCTCGTCGTGCTAGGATAGATCCTATGGGGTGAGAGTCGGGTCTACCTTGGTAAAGTAGACTCCTATGTAGAGGGAACATCGAGATTCTATGTAATAGTCCGCATGATCTTATTATCGGTTATGATTTTATTCTCACATATGTATGTTTGTTAGGATATGAAATATTTTATGATGCTTCTATCCATGATTTTAAAGGTGCATTGATCATACATAACTTGTCCTTATTATATTACTATGTCTATGCATATTGTTATTATGTATGATGTTCATTGATGAATTGCATGCTTTTAGTATATTCCATGTACTAACACATACTCTTACCTACATGATATCACCATGTAGGGACGGATGACAAGACCACTCCTCATTTTCGTGGCTAGCTTTTGACATTTGCTCTTGAAGATTTGGTGAGTTCCCATGCTTCTAGGACAAGCTCTCATATTTTTGCTTATGTTGATGTTTTTAAGACTTTTGTAGTTTCTATTTTGAGGGTGAGCTAGTAAGCATGTTCTAGTTTCCGCCAAGATCAAGTACGTAGAGGCATATATTGGACCAAAGATGTTGTAATTCTCCCTAAAGGGAAATATTTGACTCTTATGTTACTATGTTATGCTTGCTTACTCTTATGATTGTTTACTCTTATGATTGCTTATTTACCTTATGCATGATTATGATATGATAAAGAGGCTTGGATGTGCACCTTTAGATGTCACATTTGCCGTGCCATGACTAGGTCATTGATTTGGATCGTGACAAACACACACCCTCTAAGGAAGGTTTGCACACATAAGATTTGATGATATTACCCTTAGTATTGTACAACTAAGTTACACAGAGTCAGATACATACAAGGACCAGGTTTTTCATTTCTAAGTATGCACTCAGCCTTCATGTCATTTCTTATGCACTACATCTACGTACCTTACAATATTATGGTAATGCTATAAAAAAACCTGATTTCCTTTCTGCATCCTTTACCTTAAACTCCCAAGTATATGAAGGAAACATATTTTTTGCAATTGAACATTCCTTGGCTTGGGGATCCCAACTGGCATCTCATTTTTTCAAACTCTATCATTGCATATCACATCTAACTTTTCAATTTTTTTGGCCATTACCCTACCTCCCATATATACCATTCACTCATCTTCTAAGAAATTTCACAAAAACTTAGGACACCCTCTAATTCCCTACCTAGGGCATCTCCTAAGGGTGGATGATTACCTTCATCGCCTCCAGATGACTCTTCATCGCTTCGTCGAAGTCCTTCCCAAGCGCTACCATCGTAAGCCTCTCTTAATGATTAAACACATGGCAAGTGTCGCAAATCCACTACCTGCTCACCATTATTTTTGGAGCTTTTTACCTCCGGATGATAGATGCCAAATCATTAAGAAAGAATGATCAATAGGACCACGTTGGCTGAATATGACTATCTATTCGATGTAGCACAAATGTTTAGGACCGTAGCTCCTAGGGCGGTAGGACCAGTTTCTTAGTTGATGACCGATCTTTAGGCTGCCAGGGACTAGCAGGCTCAACTACAAGCTTAGGTGGATGAGTTGAAAGGGCAGTTAATGGACTCTTAAGCTGAGGTAGCCCAATCGAAGGACACGTTGATTCAACAACAACAAAAGAGCAATGGCTGCATAGATACGTTGGGTTCTTGGATGTTTTTTTGATAGTATTGACTTGTCGGTGCCTCCTTTCTGGGCTTAATTGAAGTGCATACTTAAATACGAATGGCTTGTTAGTTGTGCTTCAGATTTCTATAATTTATTTGTTTAGGATTGCTAATATCCTTAATTGATTATGTCATGGTTCTCTTTGCGATGTGTGTGCTAACCTTCCAGGCCATGAGTGTGATTTTGATTTGTTGTTAACCTTGTTCTTTTCTTCTTTTTATGATGTCAAAAGTGGGAAGATATGTTGTTGCGTAACATTGTGAATGCGGGTTTGAAATAGGTGGTACAACATAAGTTTGTCATCATCAAAAAAGGAAATTTGTTGTTATGAGGTATTTTGATTATGACAAAGTGAATAAGGTTAAAGAATGTGAAAGAGATGATGAATGGTGTTATGCGAATGCTCTTAACAGGAAGTGAACCTGATAAAGTGAACAAGGTTCACAGGCACACAATGAAATAAAAGAAGAGAGCGGAAAAAAGAAGAAAATCAGAATGTTGCTCTTTGAAGTTAGTGAAGTTTGCTTAAATCCTACACATTGTTGGTAGTGGTTGTTTTCTCCCTTGAGCAATGAATTTTTCCATTGTAACTCTTGGTGTTGAATCTATTTAATGTTTTCTACAACTTGTGAAACAAGAACCTGGTTCTTGTTGAGTGACTCTCGTCTTTTTATTCTCCAAATTCCATCTGTATCACATAAAATTGAGATGGAAAGACCAACATATATTGGTCATGACTCCTATATATGTTTCTTCTCTTATAGTTGGTGAAGTGAAGCTCATGCATTCCATATTTTCATATTTTTCCTCTCAAAACATAGTTGTGCAACCAAAATTACGATAAACTTTGCTATTGTGGGATGTTGGTGATATAGAATTTAGCAGCACCATGTACACTGCTGCGTTGTTAGGTGCGTGTATGGGTACAAAATGTGATTCTACATTGTGCATGGTCTTAAATCTCAATTCTGATAAGTTTTTTTCCTCCATTTAATCTTTGCTCGTTGCAATTATTAGTTGGTTATTTCCTTCAAAAATTCTCCAGCCGCCTCCTCGAATAATTGTTTGAGATGTACATAAAATATGAAGATCAATGATATATAATTATTAGTTCACTGTTCACCAACTTGTATTTTTATCTCTCCTTTTGTAAAAAAAAAAAAAATCAAAAATGACATTTCATCCATATATATATTTTTTCCAATTCCGTCCCATTTTTATGTGATTATTTGTGCAAATGATCCTTTTGAAGTAGAATACATATGAGATAATTACACCCACAAGTCACTGAGAAAAAATATTTACATAAAAAAGAGTCCACTTTTTTTAATTATGAAAAGTAGTCATTCGCCTGACCTTTGGCTATTTGTTACAATTTTGGGCATTCAAGCCTCGTTGTATAGACATGTATAGTCAGTTTATATTTGTGTATCATAATGTATATTTAGGGTATAACTCATGTATAAGTAATATACATTATATAACAATGTATACTTTCTATAACTATATTGTAAAGTCATGTATTTTCACTGATTTGGGGCTATTTTTTATGTAAATAAAACATGAACTACTTTTTTTTTAAAACTTCTTATTTTTTTGTATATATATGTAATTTCCGGGAAAATTACTTAGAATGTCCACCAAATGTAATGGTATTGATATTTTGCCCTTCATAAGAGAAGTCTTACAAAAATGCCCCATTTTTCACTTTAAGTTGACTTAAAGACATTATTACCCCTTTATACCTTAAATATCTTTTAAAAAACTCTCTATGCTCAATTGCCTCTCAAATTTTCTATTTTTCTCTTTCTTTATTTTTCTTTTATTTATTATTTTTCTCCTTTGTTTCTTTGTCTTTTTTTTTTTGATCAACTTTTATTTTTTTTCTTTTTCTTTATTTTTAATTTTTTTTTCTTTTTTCTTAACTTGTAGTTTTTTCTCTTTCTTTTTTTTTAAAAAAAAATTCTCTTTTTTTTTTCTTTTTGTCTATTTCTGTTTTTTAAAATCTTGTCCATGGAACGTAACTTGTGAAATTTTTGGTCTATGTCTTGCCTTTAAGGCAAAAATTATACAACATCTCATAAATCAATACATAATGTGGTAATGTCAAATCTTGCCCATGAGGCTTGACTTGTTATTTTGAAGTCCTTGGACATTGGACTAACAAGTCTAATCTCTAAGACAATAGTTATGGAGTACCCCATAAATCAAAATAAAATGTGACATGTCAAGTCTTGCCCGTGGAGCTTAACTTATTGTTTTGAAGTCTATGGACTAAGAGACAAAAGTTATAGATATGATAAATCAAAACATAATGTAAAAGTTATATATATGATAAAACAAAACATAATGTAGTTGTCAAGTCTTGCCTATGGGCTTAAGTTAAGTTTTTGGTCTAAGTTTTGCCTCTAAGAAAAAAGTTATAGAGCATCTAATAAATCAAGACATAATGCGATAGTGTCAAACCTTGCCCCTGGATCTTAACTTGTTGTTTGGAAGTCTTTGAGCCAAGAGGCAAGAGTTATAGACCATGTAATAGTGTCAAGTCTTGCTCATAAGACATAATTTGTAAAAAAAAATGGTGTTAACTCTTGCCCATGGGACGTAGCTTATTCTTTAAAAGTTTTTATGTCAAATATTGCCTCTAAAATAAGAGTTATAAAGTATCTCGTGAAATTTCAAACCTCATATATTTAAAAGAATAAATATGAAAATAAAATTATCTTGAATCTTGGCTTGAATTTAGAAATCATTTTATTTAAAATCAATATAGAATATATAAAAGTAAATATTATTTATAGTTCCATAATTAAAACAAAGAAAGAAAAAATAAACATGAGAAAAAAAATAAAAGAGAAAAAAGAAAGAAATAAAATACTAACAAAAAAATTTGAAAGGAATAAAAAAGAAAAAAAAAGTTGTGTAAATCCTTGCCCATAAGGCAGGTCTACGGAGGTGAAATAATGAAATTCTTGCCCATAAGGCAGGTCTGCGTTAAATAATGGGACCTTATAGTTGAGGGGCAATTTTGTCCAAAAATATATTCTTAAAGGAATTGAGGGTATTTTTGCAAAATCACCCTTATTAAAAACATTTTATCAAGACCAGAGTATTTGTGAACATAACCCTTAATTTCCCCTATATATGTATCTGAATTGGTTTGACAATGTGATTGACATTTTTTAAAAATTAAAGACACATTGGGCCGTTTAATTGAAAGCTTTAAACAAATAGGTTCCGGCACACACAAGCTAGACCCAAATTAAACAAAATAGCATAATAAATACAATCAATTTAGAAAACGATGTGATTGACATGTTGTTTAAATCCATTCCTTCTGCCCATGCAATTTTGTTCACGCTAACTTTAATTTGTAATTGAAATACCGACTCCCCTTTTTGTCAATTTGATGTCAGCTTTTTTCACTATACATGTAGCCATTAACGTACTTGTATTAACTGGAGTGACAAATATTGTATCAAAATATTGAAAGAAATGTAGACAAGTAATTCCAAGTAAGGAGAATGGAGGGAAGTTAATTATCATTGACATGGTACTCATGGCACAAAAAGGAGACAACAACTATTTTTTTTCTTCATATTTTACTCGTATCATTAAATACTATTCTCCTATCATTTTTCAAGACCAAATGTTAAACACCAATTAATAGAGAGAGTTTGATAAAATACTTTTATCAATAATTATTTTTAAAAAAATAAATCGAGGAAGTAATAAATAAGATATAATATAGTGAGGTGAAAAGTTGTGTAATTGAATGTAAAAACTTTTCTAATAAATAAGATATATTATAGTTGAAGGTGACAAGTTGAGTAATTGAACGTAAAGACTTTCTGAGGTATTAAAAATAAAATAAATAGTTAAATGAAGAAAAAAAAATAAAAAAAGGATAAATGTGGATGGATACTATAGTGAGGTACCACATTACTTTGTTTATGTGTGCGTGTGTGTATTAGTATTATTATTATTATTAAAGCATGAATACAATTGTTAATGTTGATTAACCAAAATATCCTTGAAATGTTTAATAACTACCCTTCATAATTTATGTTAAATAATGACAAAATTGCAATCACCAAATATGACTTTGAATCAAATTAGAGGAATTTTTTTTCCCCTACACTAAAAGACTCCTTTACACAATATAGTATTTTCATTATTTTTCTTAAATTATTATTTACATTATCTCTATGATATTTAAACGGAGAAATTACACTGAGAGACATTAAACTTAAAAAATTACAAAAAAAATAGTCCTCGTTGTACAAACATGTATAGTCGGTGTATAATTGTGTATCACAATGTATATTTTGTGTATAACCCATGTATAAGTAATATACATTGTATAGAAGTGTATACTTTCTATAACTTTTGACAAATCATATTGTATAGTCATGTATAGTTTCGGTGATTTTGGGCTATTTTTTATGTAAATAAAATACGGGTTACTTTTTTTTAAACATTTTACTTTTTTGTATATATGTGTAATTTTTCCTATTTAAAATTGAGTATGAAAAGAGAAAAATATATTTTTTAAAAATTTAAAAGTCCAAAAATATTTGATAAGAGTCCATATGGAATAGTTTTTGTGATTTTCCACTGTCATATTTTTGGCAAAGTATTCTTATTTTTGAAAATAACCGTGATAGAAGTCTAAATAATCACTGCTTTATTTTTGACAAAGCGAAAAACAAAGGAAAATTGTCATAAATAAAAAAAAATTGCCTTACTTTTGGAAAACAGAAAAACTACTCCAAAAAATACAAATCACATATGACCTGATTCAAATCAAAGTCCAAAATCAAATCTGTTTTAGTTTATAATACACTTCTATAAAAGGATTTGTTTTGTGTGGTGATTAAATTGTTACAAGAAAAATAGAATGTAGTAGTAATTATAATTTTTTCTTTTAAGTTATCTTACAATTTATTTTCTTTCCTAATAACATCCACAATGAAGTTATTGAGTTTTGTTTAGGAGAAAATTATTCTTTTCATAAGTTTTATGTTTTTATATTTATTTTTTCGAATATGTAAGTCATTAAACCAAATCATATTAAATATTATGCTTCTTTATTAAAGTTTTTTGGTATTCTCTATACAAGATTTGTATTTGTTGTGTGGCAAAAAAAGCAACATCGGAAACCCTAATTCGCTATAGCCGTATTGGCGGCGCTATGGCAGCAACATCCACCGGTGGGACTGGCCCACCGGAGGATTTTCCTGGGTTGTCGACAGGAACAGGCAGCATCAGAATGGATCACACGAACAATAAACCAATATCGTTTGTAAGCTTACTGAAAAACAAGGTGCAACAAAATCCTATACCGATGGTTCCAATTAAGCCGGTCGTTATGTTGCATGGAG
>JBCEWC010011642.1:0-16509 GCA_038996855.1 Solanum aculeatissimum | reverse complement strand
ATGCCACCAATACAACTCTCTCAAATCTCAGTGCATTTTGGTAGATCCCGGATGAATAGAATATTGAGAATTATGAGTCTCTTTCATGATAATCTCCCTTAAGCCATCAACATCAGAAACACACAAATGGTCTTGGTACCATAGTACACTATCTCCCCCTTGGGAGAAAACCTCAATCTTTCCATTGGCAACCAACTTCTTTAACTCTACCAAGGAAGGATCTAGGTCTTGTTTCATCTTAACATCAACTACCAAGGAAGACTCGGATCTACCTTGAACAAGAATTTCACCATTGTTGGATTCGGACAACCTCACGCCCAACCTAGCCAAACTGTGTACATCTTTCACTATCTCCTTTTTTCCCTTTTCCACATGAGTCACACTCCCCATGGAGAGCTTACTAAGGGCATCCGCCACAATATTAGCTTTGCCGGGGTGATAAAGGGCGCTCATATCATAATTCTTGAGGAGTTCCAACCATCTCCTTTGCCTCAAATTAAGGTCTCTTTGGGTAAACACATATTGCAAACTCTTGTGATCGGTGAAGACATCCACATGAACCCCATACAAATAATGACGCAAAATTTTAAAAGCAAACACCACCGCCGCTATTTGACCACACAAATTTGGCCTTCTCTTGAGTCAACTTAGTCAATGGAGATGCTATAGAGGAAAACCCTTCAACAAACCTTCTATAATAACCTATCAAACCAAGGAAACTTCGAATATCCGAAGGAGTCAACGGTCTAGGCCAATCCTTCACCGCTTCAATTTTCTTAGGATCAACTTTAATGCCATCACCGGATACCACATGACCAAGGAAAGCAACTTCTCCCAACCAAAACTCACACTTGTTAAACTTGGCATACAACTGCTTTTCCCTCAACGTTTGAAGCACCAATCTCAAGTGACCCATATGCTCTTGCTCACATCGGGAATAAATCAAGATGTCATCAATGAAGACCACCAAAAAATTATCAAGGAACTGTTTAAATACCCGATTCATAAGATCCATAAATATCGCCGGAGCATTGGTTAACCCAAACGACATCACCATAAATTCAAAATGACCACAACGAGTCTGAAAGGTTGTCTTGGGGATGTCACACTCCCTCACCTTCAATTGGTGATAACCCAAACGAAGATCTATTTTGGAGAAGTGAGTAGCCCCTTGAAGTTGGTCGAAAATATCATCAGTTCTAGGCAACGGGTACCTATTTTTAATGGTCACCTTGTTCAATTATCGATAGTCAATACACATTCGGAGAGACCCATCCTTCTTCCTCACAAACAACATGGGAGAACCCCAAGGTTAAATGCTCGACCTAATATAACCTTTTCTAACAAATCTCTCAACTGATCTTTCAATTCCTTTAACTCCTCTAGAGCCATATGATAAGGAGGGATAGAAATAGGTTGAGTATCCAGAAGGAGATCTATGCCAAAATCTACTTTTCTATCGGGAGGAATACCGGGCAAGTCCTCGGGAAACACATCAAAAAATTCATTAACCAGCGGAATCGATTCAAGCTTAGGTGACTCACCCTCCACATCTCTAACCTGCATAATACGATAAATGCACCCCTTACAAATCATCTTCCGGGCTTTGAGGTAGGAAATAAATCGACCCTTAACCACAAAGTCACTACCCTTCCATTCCAACACGGGTTCATTAGGAACTTGAATTTAACTTGCCTAGTCCTACAATCAACCGAGGCATACGATGCATGCTACCAATCCATCCCAAGGATAACATCAAAATCATACATCTCAAGTTCTACAAGGTCACCGGGGAACACTTTATGTAACACATAGATAGGAAAACCCTGATACACTTTCCGAGCAACAATAGACTCACCCACGACAGTATACACCGAATAAGGTTCCCTTAGAGTTTCAGGATTCAAACCAAATTTAACAACCAACAAAGGAATCACAAAAGATAAATTTGCACCCAGATCAAGTAAAGCATAAGCATCAAAATCAAAGATTTTTAACATACCAGTCACAATGTCCGGAGCTTCCTCTACCTCTTGGTGGGCATAAAGAGCATAAAATCTGTTGTTCCTAGGAGCACCACCAATCGGAGCCTTCGATTGCCCTTGATCACCGGGAGCCACTTGATCTTTCTTCACATTTTTTGGGCAATTAGAGATCTTGTGGTCCAAACTACCACACCCATAGCAAGCACCTGTAACTCTCTTACATTCACCCATGTGACTACCACCACATTGGTCACAATGAGGAAATCAGGGACCACTCCAACTTGTGCCTAAGGAGGAGACACCCTTGGATTAGCAACCCTCATATTTGAACTTTGGCCTTGTTGTAATTGGCCAAACCCACCACTACTCTTGGAGTTGGAGAACCCACCATCAAGTTGGGCCCTCTTAGATTCACTCACCCTTCTTTCCTTAAGCTTTTCACCCTCAATTTGCTCGGCATAAGTCATGAGTCTTGAGATGTCCATATCTCGAATAAGCATGTCATATGACACTCTTTCACAACCGAGTCAGAGACACCAGAGATGAATTTATGCATTCTTGCACGGGGGGTCAGATACAAGCATGGGAACATATTTAGAAAGCTTAGTAAATTTGAGAGCATAATCCCTCACAGTCATACCAACCTGTCAAAGATTGATGAACTTGGTCATTTTTGCCTCTCTAAGCTCAAGAGGAAAGAACCGGTCAAGGAAGGCCATTTTGAACTCTTCCCACCCAACCTTGACATCAACCATCCTCTCAACTAGCCACTGATTATACCACACCTGGGCCACATCTTTCAATTGATATGCAACCAACTCAGCCTTCTCCTCAAAACTAACACCCATTATGGTCAACACTTTAGTGAGTTCGTCAATGAACTCTTGAGCATCTTCATCCACTTTAGATCCAAAGAACTCCGGAGAGTTCATCCGGGTGAAATCTCTCACCCTAGAGGCTGGAGTACCAACAGTTGTGGGATTAGCTAGCGGGGCTTAGTTAGCCACTGCTTGGGCCAACATAGATACCACATTCCTGAACTCTGAATGAGATACTTGTTCCTCTACCGGTGCCCGAGGGGCTTGTTCCTCAAATTCTAGAGCTTGACGGGGGAAGGGAGTTCTTCTAGGAGACATGTTCTGAAAGAGCGACAAGAACACCAAGAGTTTAGGGAATTTATCATAACAACTCACGGCACGATATAAGGAAATAATGAAATGAGACAAATTCCTAAAACGTCATCATAGCTTCCCGTTCATAGGCATGGAGAGCATCACACCCATGAACAAGACTCTAATCAGTGCGGCATGTTGGACTCTGATGATCATTTACAAACCTAGGGATCTGATACCATTTTTATCATGACCAGAAAGTGGGGTATAGATGTGACATGGTGAAGGAGAACCCAAAAGTCCTCGATCAAGCCATCATAGCATTATTACTCATATCATCAGTTCAAAAGTGCAGAAAAAATAAACATATAACACTTAATTCTAGGGAAAATGGGACTTTGGACTCAAGCTATGGGGATGTTGCTGGGAATGGGATGAACATGTTTCACATAGCACATAGCAAGTATTTCTAAGGGACGGGTAAGTAGGACTCAAGCTATGGGGGCATACCGGGTTAGGGGACTTTTGAAAGGCTAAAAGGGGCATAGGATCTAATTAAATATGAATTAACCATTAATGAAACGGACTAGATCATAGAAGACAGGGCTTCACGGAAGGCTTCCAGGGGTCGTCCAGAGGCTCACAGACCGTGAACCTGTCTGTGAGACCTCATTTGGTCTCGGCTTCGGCTTGAACTATCGGGAAACTTTCTAGATCACTTCATGAGGGGTCTCACAGACCTTGTAGCTGTACATGTACCGTGTACTGGTCTGTAGAGAATCAATTGGTCCAGAGTCCAACCCCGAACCTTGACAACATCACTGAATCACCACACGGGACCGTCTACGGGTCGTGAAGGATCACACGGACTGTGAGGTGGTTCGTGGGACAACACTTGGTCCATTGGTTGGCCCCCAACCCATAGGAGAACACTGGACCAACCCACAAACACCCCCACGGACCGTGGACCACTAAACGGTTCGTGGTCCCACCCTTAGACCCTATTCCGGAACCTTTTTTCAGCGTACTTCCAATTATGGGCAGTCTCACTGCAAGGGCCGTAACTTTCAAATTCGAACTCTGAATTGAGTGAAACCAGTTGCGTTACGAAGATAACTCAAAGAGATTTGATTTTATATATAGTATCCAACATAGTCCATCCCGTACCAAAATATATGGCCTCTCAAAGTCAGTGCTGCGTAAACGTCCTTACAACCTTTCACCAAAACGATTCCTTTGAATCCGGCCACTTAAATACAACCCATGGCTACAAAATTTCAACCATTACTAGTTCAACACTAACTATGAACACCCATTATAAAGTTCAAAATTTTTTGGATCGTTACACATGTACAAGTTCATGGTCCCTCACTTCGGCTCAATTCTGAATCCTTTTTTTTCTAGCATACTTTTGAATATGGGTAGTCTCACTACAAAGGTCATAACTTCCACCTCCGAACTCCGAATCGAGTGAAACTAGTTGTGTTGCGAATATAACTCAAAGAAATTCAATTTGATATATAATAACCCACACAGTTTATATCATACCAAGAGATATGGCTTTTCAAAGTCCATACTACCTAACTAGCCTTACAACCTTACACCAAAATAATTCCTTTGAATCTGGCCACTTAAATACAATTCATGACTACCAATGACGAGTTCAACACTAACCTTGACCAACCATTATGAAGTTTGAAAATTTTTGAGTCATTACAGTATAACTTATCAAATACACTAAACATTTGACTTAGAGGCAACGACAAGAGTAACTTATGCCACATGGGCAAGATTTTGCACGATTATGCTCAGTATAAGTTCTGAGCTACGATATAACTCTTGTCTTTGAGGCAATACCTACTTATGCCTCATGGGCTAGAAAGGAAAGGGTAGAAATGTAATTTGGTCAACTTAAAATTGAAAAATGGATATTTTTGTGAACTTTTCTTATTGGGTGTAAAATATCAAGACCAATCTATTTTTGGGGCACTCAGTGTAATTTTCTCCAATTTAACTTGTCCGTCCAGTGGCCTTTTTCATTCAGGCTTCAGCTCTTCTTTAAATTTTTTTGGCTTTGTCCTTTTTCTTTCTTTTTAAAAAAAATTAAATTTGGGCTCAGAGTTTGTATTATTAAACATAAAACATAGTCCAATACATAAATGTACCCGATAAACCCTATTCAGGCCCATTCAGGCAATACCCAAAAGATCCTTTATAGGGTTTCCTAATATTGCCTCTATATTTCCTCTTTGTCCTTTCCGCTTCTAGATGGTACTTTGTTCCCAAGTTCTCAACTCCAGTATCATCAATATACTTCATTACTAGCGTCTCAAGGTCGTCCACCATGTTGCGAACGTGTAATTTGCGGTATTCTTGACTCCAATTTCCTTCATCTCCTCCATTTTCCATGTATTTCCTTTTCAAATGCATCTCTACTGGCTATGAATGTGTCTTGGAGAGAGTGAGGAACCTACTTATTAGACCTACTTAAGATACATCCTCTCTTGCTGCTCCATGTTTCTTGTATCCCTATGATAGATCTATTCTTTACAGCTTGTTGATATATACAAAAATGCTCTGTTTGTTGCCCCCAGTGGATTACATGTTGCTTCCTTAGAAATATGGTTTGCTCCTCTCGCATTTTGTTGTTGTTCGACTCTCATTTTTGTTGGATGAACCCTCCTTGGTCATATTCTCAGTCTTTTCCTCCTAAATATCTACATTCATGTTTGTAAATAACATAGCTGTGTAGAAAGGAAGGCTCAATGTTGTATCTATCTCTGATCATTGATTGATGGTGAATGTATAGGTCTGGTTCTAATTCTGATAGCAGGAACTTGATGTTTATCTAGATTTATGATCCTTTTGCCCCTGCTTGGTAATTGATGAAAAATGTAATATCTCTGTTTGCCTTCATACTTGAATGCTTCATTAACTATGAAATCTGCAAGTTGATTACCTTCTCTAAACACATGCTTTATTTGAGCATTAATGGCTTGCATTAATTTTTATATGGCTTCTATTGCTTCACATATCTCCCAAGATATTCTCCATTCCCCAATAATCATGTTTTTTAGAATGAAGGAGTCTGTTTGTAGACAAAATCCTTGGTAACTTCTATCAGAACATACCTTCAATGCATTCCAGTTTTCCAAAATTTATGCATCCATACTAGATCCATTCCCAATGTACTGTGCTTCTACATACACTAGATTCTCTTTTGTGTTTCGAATGCAGAAGACATTAGCACTAGGTCTTGGGTTTCCCCTACTAGCATAATTCGTATTTCAAACTATGCACCTTCATCTGGTGGAATCCAAAATACCTTTTGAAAATATAGTTTAGGAATATAATTTCTCAAGGTGTCTATTATTTCCACCCATTGCTCAGGACACCTCTTCATCCATGGATAACATGCCTCCAGACACTATTGTATATTCATTAGACATTGTTTAACCATTCAATTATAGGAATACTATTTTCCATGTTTAGTAGCATTCCTCTTCTTCCATAGCTTCCATATTAAGATAGCAGGGATGGTCTTCAATATCTTCTGTAACTTGAGGGGAGCTTGAACATTCATATTTATGGACAGCCTGTTGAAGATACATTCCTTCCACATTAATACCTGCACATGAAGCAAACTGCTTCCATAGCCTTTGGGTTGTGGGAGCTGTTAGTAGTAAATGTGACATGGTTTCCACCTCCCCTTATTCATAACAATAACATTTAGACACCACTTGTATCCTCATTCTTTTAAGATCATCAGTGGCAATTCTCCTTCTTCACACCCTCATAAAAAGAATGCATTCTTGAAAGGCAGTCCTTTGCTCCAAATCTTTTTTGCCTAGAGTTGAAACTGTCTGTTTTTTCTAACAATATTAAAGGTTGACTTGGTAGTAAAAACTCCTTTTGTATCCCCCATCCACCAGGCCTTGTCCACTCTATCATTTGAAATGGCAGGGTTGATATTATCAGAAATGTACTCTTCCATGTTCAATGAAATCACTTCCAAGAGCTTGATTTTATTTTACTCCCCATTTTCAATGAAGTTTTTAACTTCTAAATCTTCATCTATTACTATCTGATCCACTATGAAATAAAGTGCTCCCATTTTGGTCCAATTGTCAAACCAAAAGTTTGAATTGTCGGCTCTGGTTTGCCACCATATTTCATGCTCCCGCTAACTTTTATCATATTCCTCTAGATTTGTGATGCTCCAGTATTATCAACAATGGTAAGATGCATCTTCTTGCAATACTTAATCCATATGAACTTGGCCCACAAAGAAATAGTAATCCTAAAAACCACCAAAGCTTAGCTACCAACCCTCTTTTAACATCATGAAGGGATTTAAATCCCAAATCACCCTCTTCTTTTGGATAGCATAATTCATTCCAGGCCACCCAATGCTTTCTTTTGACACACCCCCATAGAACTCTAAAAGAATCTTGCAAAGAGCTGATGAAATTATTTGTATAACTCTCTTTGGAGGAGTGATGACAGATAGAAAATAGATAGGTATAGACTGCAACACATGAGTAATCAAAATCTACTTACCTCTAAAAGACAGTAATTTGTTATGCCATGAAAATATCCTCCTTGAGATTCTTCTGACAATATCTTCAAAATAACTTGACTTAGCTCTGCCATAATACACTGGACAACCCAAATATATGAATGAAAAATTACACTACCTGATTCCAATCAACCTCCTCATCCTTATAGCCACACATAATAGGGTGTTATCATAAAGGTAGAAGTAACTCTTCCCCTTTATTGACTTTCTGCCCTGAAACTAGTTCATAATCTCTAAACATTTTCACCATTGAACCTCTATCCCCTATGAAAAACAATATGGTATCATCTGTATAGGCCAAATGGTTTATTTTAGGGTTCCATTTTGGGAGCCCATAGCCTTAAAACTCCACATCCTCATTCAAACTATTCAGCCCTCTAGTTAAAACCTCAGCTGCAATTATAAACAAGGTTGGTGACAGAGGATCACCTTGCTTTAATCCCCTTGATGACTGGAAAAAGCCATAAGATTTTCCATTAATAATGATAAAGTACCAGTTGTTGGATAACAATCTCCAAACCATGTCCACAATAATTTCAGAGAATCCAAATTTTCTCAGAACCTTAGTTAAGAAGGCCTTATCCATGTCCAATTTGACCACCACATTTACATTCTTATTCCTTCTATTTATGTCCCTTATGATCTCTCGTGCAAGCAACACATTTTTTGTAATGTTTCTTCTTTTTACAAATTCTGACTGATTTTGGAAAAATATTTTGGCAGAACACTCACTATGCTCTCATGCAGCATTTTTGATACCACCTTGTTGATGAATGAACTTAAACTGATTGGCATGAGATCTGAAAATGTCATCACCCTTTCCTTCTTTGGTAATAACACTGAATTTGTATGAGTAATACATTTAGTCAATTCATACCCACAGAAGAATGTTTTTACAAGTCTTGTAATGTCATCACCAATAATGTCCCAACATGTTTGAAAGAATGAGTCGTAAAACCCATCTGGACCATAAGAACTTTCCCCATTAAGTTCAAAAATCACCTTTCTTACTTCCTCTACTTCTGGTAGCCTTACCATTGCCTCATTCTCCTCTTTAGTCACCAACTCTGGAATATGTTCCAGCATATGATAATAATTAGTAAGATTTTCAACTGAGAATTGTGCCCTAAAAAAATTGATTGCAGCCTCCTCAATCTGCTCTTCTTTATGTAGTACCTCCACTTGATCATTACTGATTTTAGAGATGTACAATTTCTTCCTCCTTCCCTTAACATAAGAATGAAAAATTTTGGTATTCCTATCCCCATCCTCCAGCCATTTCATATCAGCCTTCTGTTTTTAAAACTCCTCCTCCATCCTTGAAAACGTTTTTACTTCTGCCTCTATTTTCTTTTGTTCTTCCCTATTCTCAGGTGAGGGATGTAACTCCAGTTGGATTTCTTTAACTCTAATAACATCTTCTACGGTGGCAATTTTCTGGAAAAACATTGCCAAAAGTTTCTTTACTCCAAGCAGATAGAGCATGCTTGACCTTTTTCAATTTTGCCTGAAATTCTATAAAAGAATTTCCAGTGAAGTCTACCATCCAGTTCTCCCTTACCACCTCCTTGAATTGCTTGTTCTTTGCCCAAAAATTAAGGAATTTGAATGGTTTCATTGTAATTTCCTCCTCAGAATTGCAAGTTAGATGTAAAGGGGCATGGTCTGATCTTTGTCTTATGAAATGTTGCACTTCTAAAGATGGAAATAATTCCTGAAAACATTGATTCAGCAAAATCATGTCCAACCTCTTGAATATACACTCTGCTTCTATTTTCCCATTCCATCATGTGTAATTGCTTCCTGTAAACTTAACCTCTGTTAATGTACAAGTGTTGATAAAAAATACAAAATTCGTGGCTTCATTTTGAACAGAAGGAAGCCCTCACAACTTTTCCTCTTCAGTTAGTATCACATTAACCCCCCCCCCCCCCCCAAATAATCCATGGACAAGTGCAATCCTCCTCTATGCTTTGCAACTGTTTCCACAATTCAAGCCTCTCCACCACATCACATCTAGCATATATTGCAGAAATCAAAAAAGGTTGATTATTGTATTTACACTTCAATGTGACTTGTTGAACATAATCTAGAAAATTGTCTACTTCCCAATCCTCTCTAAAAAAAATCAAATCTTTTTCGGAAAATTCACCCTAGCCTGCTCAAAATCCAATTTGGTTTTATACTGTTCAATTTGTGATGGCTCCTAAAAAGGTTTCATAAATGCAATAAATGAGTAATGATATCTTCTGTTTAGATCCATTAATCTTTCAAATGCCTTTTGAGTATTTATGGACCTAATATTCCAAAATAACATTCTTTCTATCATAGATCACTATTGGATTTATCTCTACTACACTTTGTTTTAACTTGAAGAGGTAAAAAAGATCTTCCTCTTTTGGATCCTGCCTTCAAGCTGTTTGTATGTCTAGAAGACAAGTCTCTTTCCTTGCTAATCTGTTAAATGTTATGCTCCATATCATCATCCTCCTCCACCTGCACCCTGCTTTGTATTATATCATCATCATCATTATCAGGGCTTCTACTACCATGTCATCATTCTTTTTCTTTCTGACATTTTTTAAATATTTTTTTTCGTCCAATGGTCATTCGACCTTTTTCATTTAGCTCTTTTTAATTTTTCTTTTAGCTTTGGTCTTTTTCTTTCTGAATTTTTTTGAATATTTTTTTTGGCTCACAAATTCACTCTATTTGTTTGGCCATTTGGCCTTTTTTATTTTTATTTTTTAAATTCTTTTAGTTATGCTATGTTAAATTAATATTTTTTAAATGTCAATGTGAATTTTCTTATTTGCTCTTTTTTAAAAAGCTTTTTTTTCTTTTTTTAATTGTTTCACTTCTTCTTTTGATTTTTTTGGTCATTTTATTATTTCTCGTTTATTCTTTTATTTTATTAAGGTGAAAGTATGATATTCAAATAAATATCACTATCGATACATTAAATAATTATTTTTACAATATTGATACACGATTATGCACCATTTATATAATATCGATACATTCCATACCTATTTGTATAACATTGACACACATTTATATACAATTTATACAATATCAATACACGTTTACAAACTATTTATATAATATTAATACATGCTTATACATAATTTATACAACGTTGATACATTACATAACTATTTATACAATATTCATACACGTTTATACACATGTATACAGAAGTCACCATAACAGAATAAAAATAAAATAAATTTTTAATAAAAAATAACATAACCCAAAAAATACATGAAAAAGTTTTTTTTTAAAAGAATTTTTTTTATATAAAAAACCATAGAAAAATAAAATATAATTTTTTTTTAATGCTGACAAAAAAAGGAATAAAAAAGGATAAAATTAGGCCTTAGGCTGATTTGAGCTATGTTGAGCCCATGACCTTCTTGAACTATTTTTTGTAAAGAAAAAAGAATGAGCTACTTTTTTGGTAAACTTTTTACTTTTTTGTATATATATATGAAATTTTTTGAATTGAAAATTGATGTTTTATGAGTGATCAATTTATTAAGATCACAATTATTTATCCTCAAATAATTTAAGTGAAAAAATAGCAAACATGACGACAAAATTATTGTTCTTCTAGCTAGTTAGAAGTTACAATAAAATAATCTATTTTAACTCAATTATCTTAAATAGAAAATTCCATAATAATTCAAGGATATAATTGGAAAGAAAGTTTTTTGTAGAGTTTTAAACCAAGCACAAGATTAGATGAGAATTAATAATAATCCTTGCATTACTAATCCCTGCATTGATAATCCTTGTATTTCTAATTCTTGCATTACTAATCCCTGCGTTATTCATTTTTGTACCAAATGACCCCTAAAAGGCGAAGATATGATATTTTCTTGTTGATTAAAACCAAATTCCAACAGGCCACTCTTTTTGTGGGTGGGGCCAAGCTTGGAGAAAATCATAACTCATCTTTTGGTTGATTATGGATGGGAAAATAACATAAATTTTACTAGTTTAGCACCAAATTACTTTCCAGTATGCGAGTTTTCAATATTACAAATTTTAGCAGTAGTGGCGAATCCAGAATTTGAAGATCCTGGGTGCTCACTTTCATTACCATAAAATTGTGAGCTATCACAGAATATAAATGTGTAGTAACTCTAGGCATGTTAATTAAAAACGTAAATGATAAACAACCATTAATTATCATCCCAAAAATAACTTATAATCACAAAATATTACAAATAAAGAAATAAAAAAATTCAAAATATAAAGTTAAAAAGCTAAATGACACTGCATGAAGTCTAAAAAATAAAAATGAGAAAAAAGTATGAAAAACATAATTGAAATAAGAAAAGGTACAATTTAAAAATACTTTAAAAAGAAGAGGAAAAAATTGTTATTCATAATGGAAAAGAACATTTGCCTATTTATATAGCAGATAGTATGGCAGGCCACAAATAGGAGAATTTGTACCTACATTAAATTTTAGAGGACATGCAAAACGCAATAGTAGATGTTGTCGTTAAAAAGAGAGAAAGATACAATTTGAGAAATAAAAAAAATAAAGAGAGAGAGAGAAAGCATGGAAAAAATGAAAATAAGAAAAGAATATTTTTTGTAAAAAGAAAAAGTATGGAAAAAATAATTGAAATAAAAAAGATATAATTTGGGAAACAAAAAAAATTAAAAGAGGGAGAGAGAAAGCATGAAAAAAAAATTAAAATAAGAAAAAGAGCAATTTTTGTAAAATGATATGTTGCTAGTGAGTATTGAACCCACGACCAACAACAAATGCATGCCTTTAATATTTAGGTCAACACCAAATCAATTGTTGTCTCTTGTTTAATGGGTGCTTATTTTCTTTTTATATCCTTTTTTCATATTTTCTATGTAGATATACAAAGTTTTTATCGGAGTTAATGGGTGCTCGAGCACCCAAAGTACTCCACGTAAATCCGCCCCTGTTTAGCAGAATTTGTACTTCAGATACATATATATGATGCATTTAGATACATGTAACTCGTATATATGAGTTAAAATCAGGCATAATTTATGCTAGATATTACTATATTTATGTGGATTCATATGTATTTGACTCTCTTGCTTGTCTCTCTCTTATCTCGCTTGCTTCTTGCCTTTCTTGCTCGTCTCTCTCCCTTAGTGTCTATATTTCATAATATATTCAGAATGTATCTGGTAGTCCAAATACATGCATATAATGTGATCCATATGTATATGTGATACATAGACTCTCTCGCTCACTACTTGCTCTCTTGCCTCTCTCCTCTCTTGCTCGCCTCTCTTGTTATGAATATGCATTTCAGAGTGTGTGTGTTAGAAAAATTACATGTATCTAGGTAAATTTGACTTGAAATCTGATGTGAAATTATTAATAGTGAGGAAATGTGTAATTTTTTTCAAATTATAGCGAGAATTAGTAAATATGGTAGGAATGATTGTCTAATTAGGTAGTTATTTCATTATTGACTAATCAATTTATCCGGGGATAGTTTTATACATATAATAAAGAAATTAGTTTACAATTTTCATGATCCGAAATTGGATGTGATGACACTTGCCTTTAACCCACCGAGGCAAGTCAGCCTACAGGAAGTAATAAAAGAAACGCGGACACAAAAGGATAATACAATTTAAAAATGGAATAACAAGCATAATGCATAAGTATCACAATCTACATCATCCTAAAACTTAGTGTCGTATGTACATGTCTCTAGTACAAGAGAATTTGAAGAATTAAGTACAAATATCAATGTCTTTGCTTTTCAAAAAGAACAAAAATAAAAGGTAAACACAAGTTTAAAGGTGCACCGAGAAGGACTGACTGCTACCTTTCAAACTATCTCGAAGATCTAACCAATAAGGAATGAAAAGTTAGGAGGTACCGAGCTCAATACCTACACAAGTGTAAAAGCAAGGGTGAGTACCCAACAACATGGTAGCCAACAAACCTAGTAAAGCAATGAAGAACACAAGTACTCCTTCCATCCCAACCACATACCTCTGAAACTACAAATTTGCACGTAGAAAAAGCTCAGCATACACACAACACATATAATATATACACATTTCGACATATTCATTGGTACAAATTCGTCAATATTACAACTTCAGGGAAACATAGTCAACAAGGAGCATATATTCAAAATATATAGGTAACTCGATCTCGCTCATCCCACACCTCTACTCGGAGGTTAAAGCAGTCGTTATCAAGTATTTAACCTAACAATGGTTAGGATCAATCCCTTGAGGAATATGGTAGACTCTGGATTAGCACAACTTGTAAATTGAATTGATTAACCCTATTATCTCCTAGAAAAATAGGAAAATAAACACAAAGAGGGGGAGGGGGGAGGGTTTGCAAGTGAAAGTAAAATCTAAACTAAAATGTACATGTTTATAATCAAGAGTAAAGTGGGCTAGGGCTTTGTGTTCCCCATGACTCCCTAACTAAGTGCTCTTGGATACTTAAGAATCTTTTCTGGTGTGTAGGTGCAAGACAGCAAGCTATGCTCTCCTAAACCCTTGATCCGGCATATAGGTGAATTTCATCACATTACTTGATCCATCTTTGTGATGACTCTTTACTAACCCTTACTTTATCCCAGTACAATCGTACTTATTTTAGTTAGATTGATTAGTTGAGAGAAATCGATAAACTCCTGTTAATTAACTCTTTCCCTATTACTCACTTCCTTAATCCGACAAGTGATACTAGGCTAGTTCTAACATTGAGCACCATTAAAAATCAATTAAAACGAAGAGATTAACTAATACATCCTAGCACCGTCCAAGAAATTGCAAGTTACCAATTTTATCTTAGTTAGTTCGTCATGGTTCACACAACACTAGTTGTGGATTTAGCCACGCATGCTTGGAGTGTTTTCAGAAATTATGCAAGAAGAAGACATAATTAAAGTACTTACACGCAAGAATAGATGAACACAAATACAACTTCTCAATATAATTACAAACTTGAATCAAAAGATTGTAGTAAAATCACAAAAACGATGTTCCCAATCAAGCTATCACTGTATTACAGTCTATCTATTACTGTATATTGCCGTCTCTTGCTATTTATGTCTAAAAAACCTAAAAACCTATTTATAGTACGTAAAATATGAAGCCAAAACGAAATAGGATAACTTTATCAAGATCATTTACAGGCATCTTTTATAGCTCATGTAGAGTTCACGGCTCGTGAAAGGGGTCTCATGTAATGTAGTTACATCCAGCATGCGCTTTTCACAAAACCTTCCCATGGGCCGTGGAGGATTCCACGACTCGTGAAGGGTCTCGTTTGTACCACTTTTTAACAACTTTTCCATCTCTGATCCTTGCTTCACGATCACACTCTATGACTCGTATGCTGGTTCACGAGTCGTGGTCCTCTCTCATAGAGTGCAACTCAATTTTCACCCCTATACTAGAAGAACAAATGAAATCTTCTCTACGACTCGTGGAAGGATCCATGACCTGTAGAGGGTCTTGTATACCTCCAAAAACTGCAACGTTTCTATACTTCAAGCCTAAAGTCACGCCAATACTAAAATCCTGCAAAATAAACAGAAACACACATCAAATCTACTAACATCGCCTTGAGAACACAAAAAATCTCAAGTTTTAAGCATTAAAAAGTGATTTATTTTGACAACACATCAACACCCTCAACTTAGAATTGTTGTTTGTCCTCAAGCGACGGACTCAATCTACTTAAGAAACATAGAGACATATAGTGTCACGACCTGGAAGTGGGGCCTAAATGTGACATGGTTAAGGAGAACCCAAAAGTCCTTGATCAAGCCATCTTAGCAGCTCCACACACATCATCGGTTTGAAAGCGCGGAAAAGTAAACACATAACACATAATTCTAGGGAAAATAGGGCTTTGGACTCAAGCTTTGGGGATATTACCGGGAATGGGATGAGCATGAATCACATAGCACATAACAAGTATTTCTAAGGGGCAGATAAGTAGGACTCAAGCTATGGGGGCATACCGGGTTAAGGAACTTTCCACATAAGCACATCCCTAACATTCACAAGCCCATAAACATAATCATAAGCATAATCGGAACATCATTTGCATAACATAACCCAATTGTCATAACATGCCAATAAAGCATAATACAACGTACAAGAGTTTAGTGTGTCCAACATAGCCTTTACATAAGAAAATGTGGGGCTCAACATAGTTTGGGGCTCACCCTCAATACATAGAACAAGAAAATAACTAATACAAGGAAGATAGAAGGTGGTTATTGCCCTTGGAAAAAAGGGCTCACCACAAGCTAGTAACTCCAAAGATGTCACTCGTCGTCCGCCGGAAGATATAAGTAGTCACCAGTCCCTACATGTTTAGAACATGTAGATGAAAGTATGGGTTAGAACAAAATATGTACTAAGTATGCAAGCATGCAATGCATATGACAATATAGTATGACCAAACGAAATGACAAGGGGACAAGTGATATGAAAGGAATGCACATAGCCAAGGGGAATATATTATAACAATATGCCATGCCATGATGCATGAGATGCAACCTAAGATCATATTATAGCGGGGATGTTGCCTCAACCGACACCGGAGGAGACCCGAGCGAGCTATTACTTGGATCCGGTCTACTTGCCAGGTAGATCCCTAGTCAACCCTTTAACAAGGGGATACATAACAAGTCAATCCCAATCTAGGGAGATATCCCAAGTTGGCACATGATTTGATGGAAAGGAGTATGGACCCTTAGCGTTAGTCCACCCCGACTCCAATCCCTCGGTACTAAGCCTCATCCCACGGGAATACATATATATATCCATGCAAGCTTTT
>JBCEWC010011641.1:0-16509 GCA_038996855.1 Solanum aculeatissimum | reverse complement strand
ACATAGATATATAATGTCCGGTACTAAATTAATGGGTGCTCGAGCACCCGGCGGACTCCATGTGGGTCCGCCCCTGCTCTTACGCACCTTCAATTGCTAAGATGCATAAGTTATCACTCTCCTATTTTGCATCAACACCCCAACCAAACCTACTCTGGAGGCATCACAATACACCACAAAAGGTACTCCCTCCTTAGGCAAAGCAACAACAGGTGATGAGGTCAATAAATCTTTGATCTTTTGAAAGATCGCCTCGCACTCCTCTTGCCACTGAAAAGCTACTTTTTTTAAGTGAGTCTAGTCAATGGGGCTGTAATAGAAGAGGAATCTTGCACAAAGCGTCGATAGTACCCTACTAAACCAATAAAACTCCATATCTCTATCACAGATGTCGGCCTAGCCCATCATGAACTGCCGCTACCTTGGCTAGATCTATCATAAAGCCATGTGACCAAGAAAAGTTATCAACTCGAGCCAGAACTCACACTTTGAAAACTTAGCATATAATTTTTCTTCCCTCAACCTCTGAAGTACAATCCTCAAATATTGCACATGGTATGACTCATTCTTCGAATAAACCAAGATGTTATCAATGAATACAATCACAAATATATCCAAATAAGGCTTGAACACCTAGTTCATCTATTCCATGAAAGCGGTTGGGGTATTAGCCAATTTGAAAGACATAACCACAAACTCATAATGGACAAAGCAGGACTTGAAAGCTATCTTTGGTGTATTAGACTCACAAACTCTCAACTGGTGGTATCTCGATCTCAAATCAATCTTGGAAAACACCGAAGCACCCTGTAACTGGTCGAATAAATCATTCATATAAGGCAAACAATACTTATTCTTTATGGTAACTTTGTTCAACTAGCAATAATCAATAGACATTCATATAGTTCCATTCTTTTTCTTCACAATCAAAATAGGAGCACCCTAAGAGGATATACTGGAGCTAATAAATCTCTTCTCCAACAAGTCATTCAACTGCTTCTTTAGCTCCTTCATCTCAGCTAGAGCCATCTGGTAGGGGGAAATAGAAATGGGCTTAATGTCTGGATCTACATCAATAGCAAAATCAATATCATGATCCTGGGGAACACCTGGTAAATTTGTTGAAAATACATCGATAAACTCTCTCATAACTCTGGTGGTCTCCAACGATAGTGAGTCTTGAGAACAGGCTTGAACATGAGCCAAATATAATAAACACCCCTTATCCATCAACCAACAAGCATGTATATAAGAGATTACTTCTTTGGGGTAAGAACTAGACGTGTCACTCTACACTAACAGGGATAAACCAAGATAAGATAAAGTCACAGTCTTTGCATGTCAATCAAGAATGGCATGATAAGGTGATAACCAATCCATACCCAATACACACCAAATTCAACCATATTAAGAACTATCAAATCAACAATAGTCTTTCTCCCCAAGAAGGTAATAATACAACCCCGATACATCTGATTCACCACTAAAGACTCACCTATAGGAGTGGAAATACATATAGGCTCGACAAAAGGCTCACACATAATACCAAGGTTTGTGGCAAAATAAGCTGACACATATAAATAGGTAGAGCCTGGATCAAATAAAACTAAAGAAGAATGATGGCACGCCAGAACCATATCATAAATAACAACATCGAAGGCCTTTGCCCCATCTGGAACTGCATAGCATACCTTGCGTCCTTCACTAGGTTGTGGGCCTTCATGAGCTCTACCTCTCACACTGCCTCTACCTTCTCCAGTACCACCCCTTATATCGTGAGAAGTGTCCCTAGCTGCTAGTGCTGAGGTAGGACAGGTTGGTTAGGTCCTTGATGACTGAGCGGGATATGCACAACAAAGACAATATTTGGCCAAGTGCCCCACCTCATCACAAATATAACAAGCTATAGGATCACATCCTTGAGATAACTTTCCCGAGATACCACCATGCCTAGTTATACCCGAAGAACTATCGCAACCTGTTTAAATAGGCCTAGATCTATCAACACTGTCAACAGATGGAATAGTTTCATGTATTGCTCTACCCAGGTGACCCTGTCTATGAAAATCCCTATCTCGTGATAGTATCCACTTAACTGACCATGCTGGAAAAATCTCTTCCCGCTACCCTGACGATCATGTCTGATACGACTAATCATACAAGCGTGATTCACCACACTCTATAAAGTACCACCTGCTAGGACTAGTAAAGTTGTAGCCTTATGAAGATATCTTGTTAACCCCTTGGAAAAATGTCGGATCCTCTAAAACTCAATGGTGATGTGAGATAAGGCATACAAGGAAATCTCGTGAAATCTAGCTTCATAATCAAACATCGATATTGATCTCTAATGTAGCCAGTCAAACTCATCTCACTTGTTATCCCAGAGACTATAAGGCACAAACCTCTCTAAGAACACCTCAGTAAACTGATCCCATGTCATAGCTGGTGATCCAGCAGGTATGCAGGCTAAAACTGATCTCCACCACTCGTTGGACAAGCCAGTGAACTAATAGGAAGTGTAAGTAACTCCATAAGTCTCAAGAATAGCCAAATTTCACAATCGATCCTGATACTCTAATAGAAGTCATAAGCTCTGTCATCGGGGGTACCATCAAACCTGGGAGGAGCTAACTGGACAAACCTTTCAAAAATTTTCTGCTCGACAGTAGACATAGAAGGGCTGGAAAAACCTAGTGATTTCATAAACCTGGATGGTACAATGGATGGTGAAATAAATAAACCCAGAAGCTGGGGACCAGTACCAGACCTATTAGAATGAGACAAAATAACAAAATCCATGGGAGGATCCACTAGAGATATTAAAGGACCAACATGTACCATAGGTAGATCAACTGGAGCTGAAGAAGAGACAGTTGGCACTGTAGTAGCTGGTGCATCGAGAATAACAGGGTCAGAGAAGCTTCCTCAAGTCTGGCCAGTACACATAGAAGTAGCTCCTGAACTGAAGGCATGACATCTAGAGCTGGTGGTAGTGGAACAGGGTTTATGGGTCCCTCAGACTCATACTCAAGCTCCGATAAAGCTGCTTTATCCTATCCTCGAGGTGGTACTGTCCTTTTAGCACATCTAAGACCCCTAGCCCTACCATGAGCGCTGTCTTAACCACGAGTGAAGACACATCATCTGGGTCAGGCTCACCGATGGGCCATTGGGCTCGAGTCATCGACATCTGCGCAGGATTAGATTAGACAAATTTAAAACTGTTGATATAAAGGAACGCACGAATAGAAATAAGACTGAAAATGATCCTATCAAGTGCCTTGTAACCTCCCAAAGATGGCTATGGACATCTACATATCGATCCATGAAACTCTATTGGACACCTAACTCTTGACTCACAAACCCAACAAACCTAGAGCTCTAATATCGAATCACGACTAAAGAAGGGAAAGACTAAAATAGAATAACCACAACACTTATATTAAAATTCCAAAAGTTGGTGTCATGATTGCAAGAGCTTCTAAATAGTACTGAAGAGTAACTACAAATTGTCTAATACAAGAAATATAAAGTCTAGAACAAAATAGAAATAGGGATGGGTCTCAATAGTAGAATGGAGACTCGATAGCTAAGCCTCACCGTTGTGATCTGGGGAAAGAAAGGAGAACTCTATCAAAATGAGATCAACTACCATGGGGTTATCCCTGTGTTTGATCTACAGGGAGGAAACATAGTAAGGGTGAGTACACCGAAATGTACCCAGTAGATTCAACCAATAAGGTAAGAGAAATCGATAAACATGTAATAACTAAGAATCCTTTCACCTGCAATGAAGAGGTTATGCAGTGCAAATGCAATGAATGAATGCAATGCATAGGGCGGAATCACGAATGTTGCACAGCCAGTCGTACACATCTACCGAGCTAAGGCTACAAGGTAGAACCTATGGGGGTCTTACAGATCGTATACAGTATCTCAACCTTGCCACCTGCTTGTGGTTAAGGGGTTTTAAAAAGTAGTACCATCTTACCTTTGTCAACTCCTCGTGGTCAAGGGATTTTGGAAAAGGTCTTACGATATTTCAACTGTGCCACCTCCTCATATTCAAGGGTGTCACAGTGTCCTATGTTACCAATGCAACATGAAAATGAATGCATGCAATTGCCATAATCAGATGTAAATAACAGTAATATAACAAAACAACTTATTAAATATATGTCATAGAATCAAAAAGAATTCCAAGGGTCATAACTGGAACAACAAGCCATCCACATGTCTCAATTTATCATACTCTCACCAAAAATCATTTATTTCAATAATACCAGACTTTGCAAGTCCCAAAATATGCAATTGAGTCCCAAAACGTATCTCGAATACCAACCAATAACACCATATTTTCAAAATGATTTCACAAGTCTTGTTTTACCACAATAACAACAAAAAATATCTTGAATATCAAGGATTCATCTCAATTTACCAACCTATTCACAATTTATCCCAATTTCAATACAATCAATATTGCATTTTTGCGAAAAAAATACCATCATATCAATCTAAAATAAACTAATTCTCATAATTATCACATAAACAAATCCAATAACTCAAATCTAATCCCAAAAAGGTTAGCCGAACCTACCACGAAGTCAAAATTGCACTCAAACTAAGTTTCCAGACACTTCAAGTCTTAAAAATGAGCTTGAATCAACAAACCACAATCAAGAATAGGTAATACACGTCAAAATATGAAGTTTGATACGCATAGTGATACGAATTGGATCCAAGGATAAAATGGTCAAAATTAGGGGTAAAATTTGAGGTTCACAAGTCTAGAAATAAATTAGAAATTGTGATTCTACACATGATAAAATATATATTTCATGCCTTGAAAAATTAGTGGGGAAAAATATATTTTGGGGACAAATATATTTTCCTAAAATAATTGTTGCGATAGAGGGTTTTATTGTGAAGATTCTAAAATTCGTGGCCATAAAAGCTCTACAGTGACGGTTGTATGTGTGATGCCACAGTTTATTTTAATATTTGTTTTGTTAGATCCAAAGATTTATTACAACAGTTACAACCGTTGAAACAAATAAGATATCGCTACAGTTGTATAATCATTGCCACATAAGTATTGTAGTAGGTCAAATTTCTAGTAGTGAGTAAAAGGAAAATTTCATAATTAGGGGAGTGTATCAATTAGTTTCATCTGATTTTATGTATTTATTGGTTAGATTATCTTTTTTGATTTGTGAATATGTTAAATTGATAACTAAATCAATAAGATATATATTTTCAATTTTTGAGTAATCGATTTATTGTCTTAACGGTTCAATTTCTTATTTAGTCGATAAGTAAATGCGTGTATAATCATATATAGACGATGTTCATAAATAGAAATACTAGCAACAATAGAAGTGCAACACAAATTTCTATATAGGTCATTTTTGTTTAAAACATAATTGTTTAAACTCCTTCTCAAAACTCATATAATAAATTGTGAAAACAACACTAACTATCCATCTTTGTCACAACCAACTCTAAATGAGAAAAGATAATACTAATTCGTATTGAGAAGTGAGAATGTGTCGCAATATAATGACATAGAGACTATTTATGTTGCCTAGTATTAAAGTAATACTAAAATTTAAGAAATGTAATTGGTATTGTTATATAGGGGCAAAATAATAATTTTAATATGATTTTATTTGATTGTCAGTTTACTGTTATCAAAATTATAAAATCGAAAATTTGAGTCAATAATTCAATTCAAATAAATTAATATTATTTTTTTGATTATTTATTAATTAAACCCCATAATATGAACTTTATTAACGACTTGAAGTATGAGGCTGACGTGGCGAGTACACCATAGGATTGTTATTGGTAGATTTGAATGGAGTAATTTATCAATATCACGTGACCAAATGGAATTTCAGCTGTCTTTTCACTTTTTGCAAAATATATTTATCAAATCTTGGAATAGGTCAAAAGATATTGCGGCTTGATGATAAGATAATCAAATCTTTTTTCTTTTTTTTGTTCAGATAAAATATAAAAGACAGTTTGTGTGAGAAAAATATTTTTACTTTTTTTTTTTTGAAAGAAATGAAGAATACAACTTTCTTCCAAGAAATTAATTCATTTTATACTCATTATTTTCTTTCCGTGCTTGAACATACTTTACTTTTATCCTTAATAATTACTTCCATTTCCTTTGCAATTTTCATGAAGTATAAACTTTCAATAACTAGGTATTCCAAATTTCTTATATAATAGTGTTATTTGAACATTGAAGTTGAGTCATGTTTCATATATTAGAATGTGCTGCCATTTACACTAAAGTATAAACTTATGTCCTACTAAATCTTATATCAAATATATTTTTGATCACCAACTAAAAAAAACAAAAATTAAACACCACTTGAACCTCAAAGGATGAGAGGTAGTTATAATTAGCATGCACCATATTAGGACAATTGATCACTTAACCTTATCGATATATCTAAGGATAGAAATTAAAGGAGAACCACTTCTTTACAGTTCTATTTGATGAGATACTGCCACAAATTTTTTAGCAACCCAACAACAACATAATCTTTTCAATAAAAACATATATATCTACTTATTACAATGTGGGACACACAACTTGTTGAAGGCAGGCGTGATTCTGGGCTCTCATTATTGTCGTTTTATCCCAAAGACAAAATCTTGAAGCATGCAACCAAGTAGATTAAATAAAATAGACCTAATGTGAAATTATTTATTCAAATTAGACTCAATCTAAACTATTATTCTTAATAGATCCATAACCCAAACTATTTACTCTCTTATCCCACATTTTTCTTTTTAATTTCGTTACGATGTCAACATGAACCCTTTGTGATACTCCGATGGTATATTGATACCATATCGGTATCATGTAGGATGAGTTCAATCCTCTGTGATACTAGGCCGATATATTGATACACTACCGTTATCATATAGGATTAATCTCTTCTTTTTAAGAAATAAATAAAAAACAATTTAAAGAAAATTATTAAACTCTAAATTAGTAGAAGATATACTCTTTGTGATTCTCTACCGGTATATTGATACCATATCGGTATCATATAGGACTAGATCTTAATTCTCTCTGAAACTCCATCGGTATATTGATACCCTATCGGTATCACATAGTTTTGGACTCTTTTTTTAAGAATTAAAACAATTAAAAGAAAATTATTAAAGTCACAAACTTATTTATTAAACCCTAAATTAATATAAAATATATTTTCTGTGATACTTTATCGGTATATTGAAATCATATTGGTATCATATAGGATTGAGTTTAATCTCTGTGATACTCTGCCGATATATTGATACTCTATTGGTATCATATAGGGTAGGTACTAATGTTAGCACACAAATTTTAATAGTAAGGGGCATAAATGTAAAGTGGTATATAAATGTAAATAATTTGTTTCAAAGGGGCGTGTGGTTAGTTTTTCCTTCAACCTAGGGGTGGCAATTTATAGTCCATATAAGGTAAAAGGAGTCTATTTAACTCATGTATTTTAATGAATCACTCATATTTTCTAAATAAGTAATACGAACTACTCTATTTTAAAAGTTCATACAAATATGATCAGAAAGGGCAAATTATGAAAATTCATATAGATACGTAGATCACCCACTCATAATAAAGAAAGTTATTATACTAAAATTTTTTTTTTTTTTAAATACAAGAAAAGTAGCCCATTTCTCTTTCTTTATGGAAAAATTATGTAACTGGTCAAAATAGTCAAAAAGGATTGTGGGCTCAACATAACCCAAATCAACTCAATGCCATTAGGCCTTCCCTTTTTTTTATTTGGCAGTGTTGGTTTTAAAAAAAAAACAGATTCTGTTTTTTTTTTGTTTTTGTTTTTCTTTTAATTAAAAAAAAACTTTTCCTTTTCTCAAAAGAACTTTTTTCATGTGTCAATACTGTGTAAATGTGTATAAACGTATATCAATATTGTGTAGATAGTTATGCAATGTATCGAGATTGTATAAACTATATATAAGCATGTATCATTATTATATAAATGGTAAGTAAACATATATCGATGTTGTATAAGTTGTATATAAATGTGTATCGATATTATATAAATGGGTATGTCATGTATTTGTATTATATAAATGGTGCATAATCGTGTATCAATATTGTATAATAATTATGTAATGTATCGATATCGGTATATATTTGACTATATTCCCACCATAATAAGTAAAAGAATAAACAAAAAATATATAAAACGATATAAATATTCATTTTTTCCACAAAAAAAGTGAAACAATTATAAAAGAAAAAAATTAAAAAAGAGAGTTTTTTATGTAAATATTTTTTCTCAATGGACATTTTGTATAATTAACCTGGGATGGGGAGGGAAGGGAGGGTTTGGGGTAGAAGCTCACCCCAGCCCTCCTCCCTAAGCTTTTTCTAAAAAAAATATAAAAAAAAAGTTTTAAAAAAAATCTTTAAAACTAATTTCGAGGTGGGATGGCAGTAGGGGGGGAAATTTAATCTTTTTTTTACAAAAAATTTGGGGTTGGGTAGGATGGTGAGAAAAACTTTACTTTTTCTATATATTTTTTATTTTTCTTTAAAAAGAATAATATGGGGTAGGGGTCCGTGGGAGGTAGGGTGATAGTGAGGTTAGGGGTAAAAAATTTATTGTAATTATTTTAGAAAAAATTGGTGGTAGCGCAGGGGTGATGGGTGACAGGTGACTGGTGAAGGGTAGATAGGGTGGTCCATTTTTTTTTTTTTGATATTCTTAAATTTAAAAATTGGGGGATAGTAGAGGTGTGGGTGGGGATAGGGGTAGGGTGAGAGTTACGGTATGAAAGTAAAAAAAATTAAAGTCTTTTTGTATGATAAAGTAATTTTTTTTTTAAAAACTATTTATTTAGAGTGAGGTTAGGGTGGTAGAGGTTGAGTATTAACGATTTAATCTTGATTTAATATTTTTTTTGACTTAGAAGATTAAATAGTCATGTGGTTCCAATATTTATATTGATGAACTAAGTAACTAAGATTAAGTTTTGATAGCAGCAACATTTTTGGCTGGTTAGTTTTCAATCTTGAGCCTACCAATAATATTTGAAAAGAATATGATGTCTATGATGTGATAAATATAGGATCTTTATTTCTACATATATAGAGAGATAACTAGTTTTAACCAATCTCTATACAATCAAGATTAGGAAAAGAGTCAAAATGAGAGTAAACAGAGAAGCCTTGGATCCTCCCGACCCACCGAACAACCAGGACACCAAAGATAAGACGCCGGACGTCAAGGAGACCACGACAAAGACACCACACAACCTATCATTTAAGGATATACTTACTACACCATACGCCAAAATCACAGGATTCCCAAATTCCGGACATGCATACATGGAAGAAGAGATGTAAGTAGACGATCTACCACAAAATACAAGTATGGAAGAAGATCAGAATGACGAAATCCAATTAACGGATGAAGATAAAAAAAGAATCTACAAGTCATGGGCATACTCTATAATCATCAAGATCCTCGGTAGGAAGATCAACCATCTATACCGAAAAAGAAAACTAGCTATGATGTGGAAAACCACAGAAGACATTGTATTAATCGATTTAGGCCATGACTACTAAATCGTAAAGTTCTACAAAGAGGAAAATCAGCAAATAGCATTGCAAAGAGGACCGTGGTTCGTCAATGGCTTTTTTCTATCAGTCAAGAGGTGGCACCCCAATTTCGTAGCCTCGGAAGCTAAAGAAATGAAATCGACAGTCTAGATTAGGCTACCGGAACTCCCTATAGAGTTCTACGACCATATGATCCTTGCGCGCATTGGCCAAAGACTAGGAAAGCTGGTAAAAACTGATGTATGCACATCAAAAGCGCTTCGCGGATGATATGCGAGAATTTGCGTAGAAATGGCAATTGGGAAACCAGTGAAAAAATACATCCACATCGCCCAACATAAGCAAGCCCTAGCCTATGAAGGCCAAGACATCCTATGCTCCACCTGTGGAGTCCTAGTCCATATCAGCTCTACCTGCCCAGAAGTAAGAAAAAAATAACAACTCTAATTGAACAATCAGGAAGTACGACAACTAGCAAAGAAAAGCAAAACTATAACCAAGAAGAGACACACCATACTAATACACCAGAGGAGGATGAAAACTGGAAGATTGTCTCTTTTGCGAAGAGACGGAAACAAAATAGAGGAGGCAAACGCACCAATCCAAAAACCAC
Organism: Solanum aculeatissimum; assembly: GCA_038996855.1. Taxonomy (NCBI): domain Eukaryota; kingdom Viridiplantae; phylum Streptophyta; class Magnoliopsida; order Solanales; family Solanaceae; genus Solanum; species Solanum aculeatissimum. The sequence continues at coordinate 6,274 of JBCEWC010011641.1, read as the reverse complement.
CAAGGTAGAACACCAGGCAGAGACAGGTATTCACGTCAAACTATTTCACATGTCCACAGGTAAGTATCTCGAGTTCAAAATCTATTATTACAAACCTCGCAAAAACAGGGCCATGATGATGGCCAACTACAAAGCACAGGCGCAGACATCGAGTAATCGATCGCCAATAGTCAGGAAAGTGGATCGCCCTCCAATGCCCTGCCAGCATTGACTGATGATGTTGCCTCAATCGACGTCACAACTGCCTCCAGAAAGCTAAACACGAACCAATCAAAAATAAACAAAAAGAAAATAATAGTAATTTAATCCCCATAAAAGATGGGAGATCAAAAAACATCCAACTCACATAGGAAAAAGGGGCTACTATTTTAGGTACCCTTAATATGCCCCCTATGACGACCCCTATGAGCTCCCTTCCCCAAAATAAATTATTACCACCCAAATCCCCAACTAACACATCATCCACACCTAATACCTCTCTAATCCCCATTAATGCCTCGCTGGACACTCCTAATACCTCCAGTCCAAACATGTTGGAAATATCCTCACTGAACACATCACTACCTAAAAATCCTTTAAATAGCAAAATAGATAGTACTAGGGTGGATACGGATAACAAAAATCTTTCCAAAAATAACAACTCTAATATTCCTAGTACAACTTTTAAAGCAAACCAACTTTCACTCTCAGTAACACAAACACTCCAAAATGCCAAGAATCTCACTCTCTTATCAAAGGAGACGAGTAGCTCACAATCACTCGCCCCACCCCTTCAACACTAACAACTCCCCCCCCTCAAAGTCCTAGTGAACATCTTCCAACAATCTCTGGAGACACCATTTCAAACATCACCAGTGACAATGGGAGACCACACATTCTACACGACCTTAGCACTGAAACCAAACCAGAGCCCACACTCGTGGCTAGAAATGAGCCTGCAGGGTCAAGCACTGTCTTTCAGTGCACAAGTAGAGGGAAGAAATATGGTGATTCTTGTCCAAAATCCCACCTTCCTAGCTCAAGTTATCTCGGAAGGAACGAGGCTAACAGTCCAAAACTACAAGAACCATCTCTGGTTATCAACAGTCCTCCACCCACCTCTGAACTTTCACTTCCCTCAGCTTCCATTCTACCATCATCCCACCTGGGAGAGCCCACTCTTCAACCCACTATCTGCCTCCTCGAGTCTAGACCCATTAACCTCCCCCTTTCCCCCATTCATCTACCCTCATAAGATTCTGGAGGAGATGATGACCCCATGGAGCAATATAGGAAACTCATCCCTCTTCCAGACGATTGTGAACAGCGAGACAAGAGAGAGCCCTCCCCAGGTAGTCCCGAACATCAGCCCGACAACGTCTCAGATAACCCCCAGGTAATCTTCAGTCACTATACCCCCTTTTCCCCGGCATCTAGTAATTCCCCAGAGGGAGGAACCGAATCAACAAGATATAGAAGAAATTTTAGAAGTAATGAAGGAGACCCGAACGGAAATAGCCATTCTAAAGGACATAAAAATAGTCATATTCAAAGAGAGATTCAAAAAAAACTCATACTTATCTGTCCTCCAAATCTATCCAAAAGTTCATTGGATATAAGAGCACCAAACAATCGAAATATAGGGAATTATGTAGTGATATTGAACCCATCTCTGACAAGGGGCAACCCGAAGAGGGACAGGACCACCTCACAAACCCGAACACTGACTCGATCCATGAATGTAATAGTATGGAACTGTAGAGGGTGCAACGGGGAAAAATTTAGAAGAAACGTTAGAGCGCTAGTGGACTGGCACAAACCCCCGCTAGTAGCCTTAGTCGAAACCAAGATGAGCAACCACCAACCTTTACTAGACGCTTTCCCTTTCAACAACATGATACAAGTCCCCGCCATTGGAAACTCAGGCGGGTTGGCCTTACTTTGGGACGACGATGTTCTAGAGTTAGATGATATCTCCACCACAAGCCAAGAAATTCATGCAATGATTAAGGTACGTACTACAAACATTTCCTGGTTGTTTAGTACTATTTATGCTGGAAACCACATTAACTCACGTAAAATTTTATGGCAAAACCTAAAAACTATAAAAAAATTTAATGATAAATGGCTCTTGGGAGGAGACTTTAATGAAATCCTTAAAGTAGGAGGAAAAAAGGGAGGTATCCTCTTAAAAAATAACCAAGCAGTAGAATTTTGGGACACAATTAATTTTTGTGAGTTGATTAACCTAGGATTCAAAGGAAGTAGATACATGTGGCTCAATAAGCATTTTAAAAATAAATCTAAACTAATTCATGAAAGACTAGACAGATTCCTAGCAAACGACAGTTGGCTCCACGATTTCCCAAATCCTATAGTACAACATCTACCTCGTACACATTCTGACCACTATCCCCTCCTACTATCACTCTTCCCTAACATTTTTTGTACAAAGGATAAGCCCTTTAGAATCGAAACAATGTGGACCACCCACCCTGATCTTGAGGGAATCATTAAAAGCACTTGGAAAAATAAAACCAACATTCCAGAAGCAATCTCGACCTTTCAAACTGAAGTAACAAACTGGAATCGCATAACTTTTGGGAACATATTCTACAAATTAAGGAAAATTAGAAACAGACTTGCAGGAATCTAAAGTCTCCCCACTACGGCCATAGTGCCTTTCTAATAAATTTTAAAAAAAGTCTTATTAAGGAATATAACTATCTCCTACGAATCGAAGAAGAGTTTTGGAAGTTAAAATCTAGGGTATTTTGGTTAAACGAAGGTGATGCAAATACTAGATTCTTCCACACCACAACCCTAAATAGGAGGAGACGAAATAGGATTATCGGACTCCAGCAAGAAGATGACTCTTGGACATACAATCCACCTGAGATTCTAAATACCACCCTAGCATACTTCAAAAACATATTTTCAACAAGTCAGAGCCACTCAAGGATAGAACCCTTTGAAGATACCCACAGTCACACCCTGGAATCCAAAATAGATGACATACCATCGAAGGAAGAAATCCTTGAAACCGTCCGCTCCTTTGAACCACTAAAGGTGCCTGGCCCTAATGGCTTGCACCCGCTGTTTTACCAAAAATATTGGAATATAGTAGGCAGCGCCACTATTAAACTATGCAAAGAAGCATTCAAGAATGAAAGTATCCCAGAAGAAATTAACAAAACATATCTTTGCCTGATCCCAAATTGAGTGGATGCAAATACCCTAAAAGACTACTATCTAATAGGGCTTTGTAACACAACCTACAAAATCATTACAAAAATAATCACTCGCCTGCTTAGATCTCACATGGACATGATTATCGGACCAAACCAGGACAGTTTCATTAAAAATAGATAGGCATCTGATAATGCTATAATTGTCTAAGAGGTAATCTCACAGTTCAAAAAAAAAGGTTCCCATGCCAGTATGATCCTATAACTGGACTTAGAAAAAGCCTTCGATAAATTAGAGTGGTCCTTCATTCGATATACCCTTGGATATTTCAAACTACCAAACTCATCAACCTCATTATGTCTTGCATCACAACAAGTAGCATAGCTATCTTGGTCAACGACACTAGGATCGAGTATTTTGCACCAACGAGAGGAATATACCAAAGAGACCCCTTGTCACCCTACGTATTCATCATGTGCATGGAGATGCTATCCAATAGAATTCAAAAAGAAGTAATTAGCAAAAACTGGACCCCCATACGAGTTTCACGAAAAGGTCCAAAATTTACACACTTATTCTTTGCAGATGATCTGACACTAATGAGTGTGGCAACAAAGGAAAATAGTGAATGCATACGAGAAGTGATGTGTAAATTTTGTGAGGAATCAGGGCAGACAATAAACACATCAAAATCTAAAATAATCTTCTCAAGAAATTGCTCTAACTCTTCGAAAGAACTCATCTCCAAAGACCAAGGAATTAAATATGGAAATCACTTCGGTAAATACCTAGGCTTCCCCATATCAAACGAACGAACCAATACAACCAAATATCATTTTATCCTAGATAATATGAGGAAGAAATTAGCCGGCTGGAAAACTAAATTCCTTAATATCGTCGGCCATACAACCCTAGCAAAAACATGTCTAAACCATATTCCAACCTATATCATGCAAACCTCAAAACTCCCCATAACCATTAATAAGAAAATAGACCAAATCCAACGTAATTTTGTCTGGGGAACAACGAAAGAAAAGAAAAAGTTACACCTTATCAAATGGGACACGGTCACTTGAAGCAAAATAAAAGGAGGGCTTGGCCTCCAACAGGCTAAAAACATAAAAAATATTGTTCTACTAACCAAACTCGCTTGGCGAGTACGTACAAACCCAATATCCCTATGGGCGTTACTATTACTCCAAAAATATACTACAAATTGCAAACTCGAAGCCCACTCAAAAGCTCTAAACCACCACAATAAAATTTGAAAGGACTTAATAGTAGGTTGAGAGTCTACAATAAAGAAATGGAATGGATCCTAGGAAATGGGGAATCTGCCTCTATTTGGTTCAATAGGTGGCTACCCAATAGGAAAACGTTAATAGAATAGATACAGGGACCACTAAAAAATGAGGAATACTCACTAAAAGTGGGGGAAGTAATTCCAATTAACAACAATCAGGGACAAGCCATTTCATTCGACCTACCTTTAAGCATTACAATCCAAATACAAAGTACATACATGGCACTAGCCAAGAAAGACACAATAACCTGGAAACCAAGCACTAAAGGAATCCTCACAACGTCATCAGTATACAAATTGTTGACGAATAACGAGGATACGGAGCAAACCTTAAATTTTGAATGGATCTGGGCCCTGAATTGCCCTAACAAAATTAAATACTTCATCTGGCAATGTCAACATGACAAACTGCCTACGAGGAAATTTCTCCACAGGATTGGATTAATCCCAAATAATCTATGTCATCTCTGTAATAAAATAGAATCTATACAACACATTTTTATGACCTGTATAAAGGCCCAAAATCTCTGGAAAACTCTAAATAGCATGCAATGGATAGAGCAAATCAGCTTAGACCACCATGGAAGTTGGCTATAAAACACCCAATCACTAAACATAAAGCTTCCGACCAACTTCATCTCCTGGAAAGAAGCCTTCCCTTTCTTTGTGTGGGGCATTTGGCTGAACAGGAATGAAAACACCTACAACAGTCAGAATAAAAACATTAATATAAAGACAATTCTCTCTCTCGCAATAGAATTTTGCCTACTAAACAAAGCCCAACAACAGAAAACCAAAATACAATCCATTCGCCTCAAATGGCTACCACCAACCAGTGGATTCAAACTAAACTGTGATGGAGCATAGAAAAAAGACATTGAGAAAGAAGGCACAGGCGGAGTGGTTAGAAATAAAGACGACAACTGGAAAATTGTTTACATAGGCAACCATCTGAAAGGAAACCACATCAAAGTCGAGCTTCTGACACTAATTCAAGGACTACATATAGCTTTTAAAAGGAAACACCTTCCTCTAGAGATCAACACGGACTGCAACGAAATTATCGATCTAATTGCTAATGATCACCCATCATTTACTAACATTATTTTTTACTGCAGGGAGCTTCTACGACTGATGGGGAATCCCCCCTTGCGATATAGCTATAGGGAGTCAAATCGAGTGGCAGACAGGCTCGCTAAGGAGGGAGCAATTATGGAAGACAATGTATTTTTTTGTATGAAAGTTCCACCTGTGTTTGTTTCCAAACTCTTGGAAATAGACAAATTCAAACACTCTCCGTCCCCCGAACAGATAAGCTCTGCCACTTCCTTGTAATGATGCATATTATTAACTAATATATTTTATCTTGTTCTAAAAAAAAAAAAAATTGGCTTGTTAGTTTTCTTGATTCTTCAATTACACAGGGTCTTAGGTTCAATTTGTACAACATTTGTTTTTGTTGAACAATAAAAAACCTTGAAAGCCTTATTAACTACATTTATCATAAAAATGTTCCTAAGAATATATTTGAAGTCATGACCATAGAAAGAGCAACACGACTCCTCTAAGAATAGATTCAAACTCATAACCATAGCGAGAGCAATATGACTCCTTACTAATGGAACTATTAGAATCATTTATTTTTCTAAGGGGTCGTTTGGTACAAAAATGAATAATACGGGGATTAGTAGTGCGGGGATTAGTAGTGCGGGGATTAGTAATGCAGGGATTAGTAATACAGGGATTAATAATGCAGGGATTATTTTTTATCAAGTGTTTGGTACATTGCTTCCTATCTAATCT